>MU223263.1:1411785-1426366 GCA_018584345.1 Thuja plicata
AATATCATCAGCAGCTACTTCATTTTGTGAATCTATATCCACAAAATTTTTCCTACCTTGGGTGTCTGATGCAGGAGCATCTTGCATCACAAAATAAAAAGGGGGCATGATAACAAAAAAAAAAAGAAAAAAAAAGAAACAAAAAAAGAGGAAAAAAAAAAAAGAGAAAAAAAAGAGAGGAGAAAAAAAAAATAAAATTTTATTTCATTTTCCAATGTGCATAGGTGGAATAAAAGAAAATAAATAAATAAATAAATAAAAAGAAATCATTTCATTTATCGAGGTGTGTAGGTGGCATTTTAAAAATTTATAGATAGTTCTTGCATTTAATATTTGTAGCTAGGTAGTTACACCTTTCTATTTTCTTGTTGGCCCACAAATACAATGTAATTTTGTAATTGGCCCACATGGTGGTGCTTAATATTAATTGGGTGGATATTTAATATTTGTATCAAGGTAGTTGCATTTACCTTTTATCCCACATTGGTTGTGTTGTAATCTCTTGGGTGGTAAATACCTATATAAATAAGGCATAGGAGCATTCGTAAGAAATCTCTCAAAGTTGTAGAATCTCCTATTGGAGGAAAAAAGTTCTCAAGTTGTAGGATCTTGTATTGGGGAAGAAGCTCTCAAGTTGAAGCTCTTAGATTGTAAGCTTTGAGGATGTAAGATCTCTCAAGTTGTAATTATTTTCAAGTATTAATGTATGCTTTGTAAAGCATTTTATCTTCTCTTTATCTCCATGTTGTTATATTTTTTTTTGGTATGAGTTGGTAAGGGTGGTGTGCCCTTCATCAGTGGTATCAGAGCGGTAGTGCCCTTCATCAGAAAGGCTGAAGAGAGAAATATAAGAATGGATGATTTTCTTGAAGGACAACGAAGAGTCAACAACAACAAAGGTTTAGGATTTACTGAAAATGGAGAATCATCAAATCAATCCAATCCAAAGAATGTCTATAAAAATCTAAGACCAAGAAAGATTACATGCAAACACTGTGGAAAGCAAGGCCACACATCAAATGTATGCAGAGGAAAATGAAAGGTATTCCTAAATCTACATCTTCATTCATAGGATTCTGTTATAAATGCAACAAGAAAGGTCATAAAGCATATGAATGTAAGTCTAAGATGGATCAACCAAAGAAGGAAACCTACATGGACAAATACTGTCCTGCACGAAAAATGAATGGGCACACAAGTCTTGAATGCTGGAAAAAAAAAGTAAGCATGGAAGCTTAAAGGTCAAGAAACTCCCTATCAATCGAAAAATATCGGTAATCACTATGTATGGGACTACAATACTTGGACAAATTGTACAACATGTGAAAGATATAGTCACATTGCTGCAAACTGTATGAGACTATAGACTAGAATGTCTAGAGGCTAGACTAACCCTGGAATGACATGCTTACACTATCATAAAGTTGGTCATCTCAAGAAAGATTGCAGAGACTGGATGACATAGACAAGCACATATCCCAATGGAAACACCATTGAAGATATCTAGAGGGCTAGAGAAAAAATGTGGAGAAAAGATTCAAGCAATGATGAAGTTGGAATGAGCAATGCAAATGGTGACACCCCATCCAATGGATTCGATGACATCACCAAGCCCACCTAAGCAGAACAAGTAAGTATGGAACTGCATTACCCCAAGCTATTACTTTACATCAGTTCCATGATACGTTGAAATAATTCCAAATTAGCATAAGAAAGATGCATCATAGTTATACTTGTTATAATATGTGAGAACTATGCTTTCGGGCATATATACCAAAACCCGTCGGTATACACTTAAAATTTAGACTGCCTACATTTACTGAGAAGTGTCAGCTAAAAGAAAAAGTTGCTAGCATAGACAGAGCCTTGTCAGTAAACAAACAAATGCACAAGATGTTTGTGTTACTGAAACCTATTGGTAAAATCGAAGTGAACATTGACTACTACAAAATGTTGTGTCACTGATGGAAGAAAATTCTTCACCGATGAACTCAATATTTTTACACCGATTAGTTGGTGAGAATTTATGACATGCAGTTTAGGGCAACAACTATAACTAGGGCATCAGAATGATTCATTTGTCATGACACCCAGAGCAGAGCGAGCGAAGGTGATTTTTTAACATAAAGCAACCAAGCTACAGAGCGATCACGACTCGGCCTCCAAGCACTCCAAAGCAGTTCAGAGATCTTTGCAAGCACAAAAAGTAAGTTATTTGAAACTGACAACTCTATTTTCATGCATTACACATAAGCCCTAATTTTTTGAAAATGGCATCGACTTCACGAACCGTGAAATCTAAGAATGCAAAGAAAGATGAGTTCAAACTCATCAAGAACATGGCATGTGAGGAACCTAATTATAAGATCCATCCGTAGGTTGCCTCACAACCCGATGACACTGGTGCATTTTTGCACATTCCAGCTAGGGTTTTGCTAGTTGAAGACGTTTGATTGTTCATACAATGCAAGATTGCAGAGATTGGATCATCAGAGATAGAAGAAGCTTACAAGAAGCTTTGTAACAATAATGGAACACTTATGGAAGAGCATAAATACATTGAGGTTAAAGGGCTCACCAATTCCCTAAGGTTTCCTAAGGTCTTCAAAACCAATTGGATTCGGTTAGTATCCAACTATGTTTAGCTTGCAAGCCTCAAGCCTCAAGAACTAGTGAGTAGAATACGAAACCACTCCATCCAAAATGACTTGCATGTTGTGAAGGCTTCCAAATTCTAGTAATATGCCTAAACTATCTAACTATGAGAAGAAAAAATTTGAAGCTTTATAAATATATGTATAAGATGATTGTTAGCATTTTAAAAATGTGAACTGATCAATAAACAAAGCACTTAAAACCTCCAAATAGTTGTGGGCATACCTCAGGACCCTAATAAGATGTATAAATTAGAAGAAAAAAAAAAAAACTCGTTGATTTAGAACTTTTAGCAAATAAGCATGAACATTCTAAACTCTAAAGGTCCCAATCATAGTAAATGAAGGATTAAAAAATCCCAACCATTAAAAGTGTTACATATTAAGATAATTAAAATAGAAGTGATTTTGCACATCCATCTGTACAATTTCACAAAGCATGTTGTCATTGATTTTTCTTAAAATTAAAGTGAAATGATTTTGTCTAGAAATCACAAGTTTGACATTTTCATAAATTAGATTCAATTTAGCAATAAACAATTGTTTTCTTTCAACACTTGCAATTTTATTTTAATGTAGAGTTTAATGCTATGTATAATAAAACATCTTGCAAAATAAGTCCATTGTTGTATATTGTAGCTTATTTTGAAAAAAAAATAAAACTAAATTATAATATCAAACAAAAAAAGAGAACATGCATGTTCGTGAGGATTGCATAATATTGAAACTTGTTTTGTATGCGGTCAAGATTCAAATAATGATAGATCAAATGAACTAAAGAGAGAAAAAATAAAAGGAACTACCTTTTCAATTTAAGATGCTTTGTTGCCCTTTGCTTTGGCATATTTTTCCACTTGCTTTTATTTGAATGCTCTTCATTTGAATGAGGTTGGGATGGATGTTTGAGGTGATGAATCACATGCCAATGCTTGAATTGGGAAATGTGCCTTTTGCTTCTCATGATCCTATGCAAAGAGTAAATGTCAAGGTTAGATTTGATGTTAACTATGCTCCCAAGGATGGTTTAGAATATCTTTGTATACATGCTTAAAATACATTGATCATGGCTTCAACTTGCATTTAAGTACATACTAGAACAACTTTGTCTTCCCTAAAGCTTGAGATTTCATCTTAAAACTTACATGTTATGCTACCCTCAGCTTCCTTGAATGCTGAAATAGAAGCATGGCCCTAATTAGAATTCAAAAACAAGGACCCCACCTTTAAGCTAAACGCAAATCCTTCAAATTTGTCTTAGAAATTTGTGCACAAGTGCCCTTTCTCATTGGCATGTGTATAATTATTTATTTATTTTATTGGTGTCTTACCCCACAAAAGTAGGAAGATTTTCAAAATAGAACATCCTGATCATGCTTATGGGATCATCAATGATATTTTCCCGTGTATGTTTCTAAAACCAATATAGGGGAATATCATTTTGTGCCAAATACAGGGGAATGCCTTATAATACAGCCAAGATTACTTCCTTAGTTCTCAATCCCTATATATTTTTTTTTTTGACTTCCTTTTGCATTTGAACATTTGTTATGTGAGACAGCTATTATTTTCTCTTATCTTCTTGATAAAAAGCATTAAAAATTATTTGATTGAACTACAATTAAAAAGATCAATGATGGAATTGATTTTATGCTTTATGCATGCACATGATTCTTACCATCAACTGAAATGGTTCCGACACCTTTGATTTGTGCACTTCCTTCTCGTGCAAATTTGATTGTTCCTCTATCATATTCTTCCAAATGAATAAATCTTTTTCAGTCAACTTTCATATGATTTGAACATCTAGAATCTACAACTTTAGCATGTAACGCAATCTCCTCTTTCTTTACCTCTTTCTTTTGTGAGATAGTTATAAATAGATATTCCTGAATAGTTTCATCAATATCTTCAACTTCAAAGAAGTGTTCTTTCATGGAACACAAAATCTCCTTATTCTTTCCTTTGACATTTGTTATTTCCTTTGAATCACCTTTCTTTTGATTGTCTTTTCTATCATCGTCTTCTAATTCACTATAATATTTCTTATACTTGCAATCATTAGAAAAATATCATATTCTTCCACAATTAAAACACTTAAGAGTTAACTTGTAGCTTTATATTTACTAGTGCCTTGCTTAAATCTTCTAGAAAGAAAAGATTTAACAGATTACTTCTTTTTTTTCTCTGGTTCAACTTCTTCAACATCATTAAACACAATCTCTCTCTTTTCCCCTTCAACTTCTGCAATCTTAAGTGAACTAATAAGTCGATCAATTGAATAATGACTTAGATCATTATTTTCCCTTATCCAACATGCCATTGATATGAACTCCTTTAGTAGGGTTAATAAGATCTTCAGTAAACATTGTTGTCTTCTAGATGTCTGCCAAAAACTCTAACTCCATTAGTAACATTTGTGACTCTTTATATGTAGCTTTCAACACTCTCATCTTCTACCTTTCTTAAGAAATCATACTTATATTTTAGATTGATTAATCATGCCAATGTTTTCTTTGAATATCCTTCATATACCAAAACAAAATCATCTCATATCTCTTTAGCTCTTTT
Source organism: Thuja plicata (assembly GCA_018584345.1). NCBI lineage: Eukaryota > Viridiplantae > Streptophyta > Pinopsida > Cupressales > Cupressaceae > Thuja > Thuja plicata. Next base: position 1,417,008 of record MU223263.1, read on the forward strand.
TATACCTTTCACCTTTCCAAATGTTGTGTTACATAAACTACTAAAAATTATTGCTCTTTCTTTCACATTGGGTTCCTTTTGTTTTTCCTCGTCAGTAGTGAAAGATCTTCTAGGAAGTGGATTGAAATCCGTTTGAACAACCTCCCAAATACCATTATGAAAATTTTCCAAATATGCTTCCATCTTTTCCTTTAAATAAGGAAAATTTATACTGTCAAACACTTGAGCTTGTAAGTGTAAGTTCTGCACCATCTTGGATTTGCCGAGCAAGAGGTTAAGCTTCTTCAAAATGATCTAGTTCTGATACCACTTATTGAACGCATACCAGATGTTGAGAAGGGAGAGGGGTGAATCAAGATAAAGAAAAAGTCTTACTTAGATAATCAACCATCAATGTTATCAAATACGAAACTTATTAAGAAAAAAATGAATTGAAACAATAACACATGAACACCAATATTTTAATATGTGGAAAACCCAAAATGAGAAAAACCATGGCGAGAACTTTCCCACAAAGATAAATCACTAATATATAGTTTGATTATAAAGATAGTACGAGCTCACTACTTTGGACTTGCAAGAAAAGGCTCACTGCCAAATATAGATAGGAGCTTACTGCTATGGACTTACAAACATAGGCTCACTACAAAAGTAGCAAGATACAGAAATGAACTTGTCCACCCAAGAGTCACTATCCTAGGTAAAAGGTACATAAAACCCTCCACAATAGATAAAGAGAAATTGTCCTAATAATGCAGTTGTCCTACACAACTCTGTCAACTTCAACAACACACTAGATCTCTGCTATTACAAAGAAACAACCTCATAAATTCTAGTCTACTCTTTTGAAACTCTACATATAGATATTCACTAGCTCACACACTTCACTCTTACCTACTACCAAAGAAGACACTATGCTTATATACAAGTTAGGTTATTTGAAGTACAACAAGGTTGGTCATGCCAAAAGTAATTTAAAAGAAAATTACAAGTCAGTCACGTCAACAAAAAATTACAATGAGGTCCATGCCTAAGATAATCAAGACCAAAACATAGGTCACATATGATATGAACCCATTTAGATAAGAAATAAACATCAATTATAATATAGGTCACACATATCATGAACCCATATCGATAAGAGATAATCATTAAATCCACTACCCAGACCAAAAATATGAAACACGGTCCACTCTGGGAGAGAGAGGGACCATGAACATGTTACACGTAGCTGAATACCATATCCATAATTAGTGGAACAACTTCTATAGTTATCTCAAATGTGTAGCATCACACTATCCAAAGAACCACATCACTTGCTATCTTTATCCAGACCTCCACACACAAGGTGAGATCCAATCTTTATGCCAGATACCATATCACTTGCCATTTTTCCATATTAGAAGCTACCACAACACCTATCCATACTAGAAACAAACTAGTCTTAACTGCATCACTTGGTAATATTATTTTTAGATGAGTAGGAATAGTTTTTGGATCATCAAAAAACATAACCAAAACCAGAACTTGAATACAATACTAATCACATCTACAAATTTTCAACTGTTATTTTCAAAGTAGAAACCTTCTAGAAAACACGTAACTAGACATCCGTCATCTTCAACTGTACATCTTAGTCACTGAACCACTAGCTTCCAGACGAAAGAATATAACACTAGAGCACTAAAAACCATTATTATTATATGATCTCCAAAATACAAACCTATCTTCCATTTTTATGTAGTACTATCATGGTTAGCACATGACCTTACTTCTTCTGGACTTATCTGAACCACCAGATTTACCTAAACATGCCTTCAATAAATACCTTTGGACCACATTCTCTAAGCAAATAGAGCAAACAACTACTAGACAAAAAAACAAATAAATATATATTTCCAACTTATTCTAAGATGTGAGATTAGCAATTTGATAATTTAAAGTACTAGCAATACGTACTCGGAGGGAAGGAAGGATATTCATAATGAACAAAGCACTTTTTTGAAGGTAGATTTTATGTCTAGAAATCTAAGCATACTATGAAAGAAAAGTAATCCATCCCATTAATAATAACATTATACCATTAACATATATTTGAAATGTATAATATGCCGTGCTTCCTTATTTCTCTGATCATGCGAAGTTTCCTGTTTTCTTCTGATCAATGGAAGATAGATAACAAACTAAAATTTCCAGATTGATAACAGTACTATCAACTCATAGATGTATTCTTCCAAAATGTTTGGAAGAGTTGCTTAAAACCTTGAACAATGTTTCCTCTCTCTCCCACTATTAACTATCCACGGTATACTTCATGCTTACCAAAACCAAATGTACTGCTTATTAATGCTTGAATAGAAGGCCCTCCATCCACAATAAGGGAGGAAACTTGTTTGAAGACACTTATCACTATCCATTCTCCCTTGTGCAATTGTACGCGAGTACTTTCTAATTTGTTTATACCAATGGAATCAAAATTATGAAATGAGTGGACAAGATAACATACCACAGCCGCATTGGATAAATTTGTCTCCTGGCATGTTAAGGTTGGTCATCCAAAGGAAAGCCTCTCCAATGAGTTAACAAGGGTAAGATCAGGAAAAGTGAAAGAATCCAAAATTGATTCAACCTGAGGAAAGTTCCTTCCACATATTGTCATTTCCAATGGCCACATCTGCAAATCAGTTGCAGACTTTTCTGTTAAACCAAACAATATAGAGTTAGAATAACAATTTCATATTTTCAGCAACCTCTTACCTCCATCTGTATGCTTTGAATGCAAGCTTCAAAAGCTGATATGTTGTCTGATCTTAGTTTCATCATTCGTAGTCTTTCTATGGCCCCCAAACTATGAATACCAGGTACCATCTAACATGTTTCCAGACACAACTCCTCCAGTGAAGGCAAATGCTCCAAACCTTCTATTTTCTTTATTTTAGGGCAATCTGTGATAGCAAGATTATTTATGGAAAACAATCTTGCCAAACTCAACATCTCATATAATTTTGGACATCTTTCTATTGTCAGAGTCTGAATACTATAAATTTGTCCAATTTCTATTGGAAGAGATTCCAAATTACTACAAGACTCAATTTTAAGAGTGGCCAAGTTGGACAAGTTTCCTAAAGAATTTTGCAACCTTGTCAATAATGGAAACCCAACAATTTTGAGCTCTTGTAATCTACTTAGTTGACCAATATTAGCAGGTAATTCCCTTAGTTCGTTGTTGTATCTAAAATTCAACTTTCTCAAAGAAGCTTGATTTGAGATATTGTGAGGCAATGCTTGTAAATTCCAGCACCGTGAAACATCAAAAAACTTGAAGCTTATTATGTTTTCCAGAATATCTGACTCTAGGGTGAGCATTTCACAACAGACAAATTGAGATATTCAAGATGTATCAGCTGCTTAAAAGACACAGGTAATATGTTTAAACTCTCAGAAAACCTCAAATCTATTTGCCTCAGGTTTACCAAATCCCCAAAATGGTTTGGTAATCTTGATAGATCCTGGTGTCCAAGTAAGGCAAGATACTCCAGGGAATGGAGCTAACAAAACTCTTCTGGTAGGTCCCACAATCCTCTCATACCTTTGTAGCGGTTTTTACTGAAGGTTAGCCTTTTCAGATGTTTAAGATGACCTCGGAAATGCTGGGAGGCTAGGCTCATCTTCAATCAGCAGCTCTCTCAATTCTAGAGGAGGCTGCACTCACAAATTTTTTATTTTATTGAGATAAAATTCAGAAAAGAAAACATTTCATGGAAGAATTTTTTCTAGTTGAAAAATAGAAAAGAAAATTTCCCTTACATGTGCATCCTCCCACAATGCTTCCAAGTTCCAAGCATGGAGAAGTTCTAGAACTCTAATGTATGGAATCTCCCAACTCCAGCTCGTTTTCATCTAGAAAAGCGTGTCAGCCAATCAGATGTAGGGTATGATAGATAGTGCTGGCTAATTTGTGTTTGGTATCACAACCACGATGATTAATGAAGACATCCCATGGCCCCTTCTTCATTACTGTCGACGATGATGAAGATGCCTCTAGAAAGGCTCCGATCAACACCTTCTACCTCGTGGATGCTTGCAAGATTATAGAATTGCTGCTACGAGTGCCATAACCATCCCAACATTTTCCAATGAGTTTGAACTAGGATAAGTCCTTCCTTTTAACACATCTTGAACCGTTTCCCAGCGTTCACTTGCCCACTCAAACATGTTGGAATACTCCATGGTAGATAATCCATTCATATTAATAATATCATCATCTCTAAATCCAATGTAGATAATCATTTGATATCAATAATATTATGTATTAAATAAATCTCATTATATACAGTAAACAAAGTATCTTCGTAATACCAACTTCATCCATTTTGAAGTGATGAATCTACACCTCTACCATAGTTCTCATTGAACTATGATATCAGATTATACATAGTGCTATAATAATCATATCTAAATGAAGATAATTCACAGAACATATACAATGATTCAACCATAACACCTATGATTATTGCAATACAATGAAGCATTCATTCAAATCGATATAAAAAATCCCCATACAATGAGCAGTGGAATTGCGTACTAAACGACATGCATATCCCACCCATGAAGCCATATACTTATTTATATGCATCTAATTGAATAAGTCAAAATAACTTTAAAAATAATTGAATAAGTCAAAATAACTTTAAAAATATTATCCTTTAATATACTTGTTTAAGTCAACTAATTGTACAAAATATATTTCAAAGGATTCTGTCAAACGTACTGTTTTGGAAAGGAATACGTTCAAAAAACAAGCTAATGCTTTACTAATCAAAGCACATGCCTTCGGAGAAAAACCCGCTCACGTTCCTTGTAAACATCGCTAATGACGAGGAGGAGAATGTTATACGCACATGGGGATGGGGGCCACTTTACAACGAATTTCAAAGGTTAATCCATTCAATAAATAAGCTAATGATTTATTAAAGAAAGCACGTGCCTTGGGAAAAGAATGTGACACCCACATGGGGTAGGTGACCACTTGACAACTAATTGTTAACAATTTCTAGGCAAGCATTTTTTAAAACATTGATAAGCTATCCACCCAAAATCACTTTGTAACTTTAGGCTTAACTTTGACTAGGTTTGTTTATTCAACTCAAACTTCGAGACAACATCTTCTTTTTTTGTTTTCATTCTGAAATTTACATTTAAGATTTTATGTCTACTTAGAATTAGGAAAAAAATGTAAATGGAATAGCTTTTTCTCAATATTAAATTAGATTTAGTTATTCAAACATTTATCCAAATTTTAATAAGAATGTTTTAATCAACTTAGGGTGACTTTTGCTTGCTTTCATAGTTATAATTTATGATTTTTAATAAATTTAATTTTTAAATATAAAATTATTAGTTTTAGTTATTCAAACATTCATCCAAATTTTAATAAGAATGTTTTAATCAACTTAGAGTGACTTTTGCTTGTTGTAATAGTTATAATTTATTATTTTTAATAAATTTAATTTTTTTATGTAAAATTAAAATTGTAAAATTTTTTATTATTATTTAATATTGTGTTTGTTTTGAAGAAATGTTTTAGTATATATACATATTGATAAATGATATAATTGTATTTATATTTAATCTCACATTCTTAATCTTAGTCTATCTTTACATTATTTTTATATAAAATTCTAATTGTAAAATTTAGAAATTTACTATTTTTTAAATAATATTGTATTTTCTTTGATGAAATATTTTAGTATATACACATTAATAAATAATATAATTTTATCTATACTTAGTCTTATTTTCTTAATTTTAGTCGATCTTTACATATATTTATGTAGTTACAAAGAAATGCAGAATGATTTGTTATGTGTACAAAGGTTAAAACATGGTCATTTAGAGGCGACACCCACTAACTAATTAATGACACCCTAATTACCATGCACTACAACCAGTTTAAAAATTTGCACAGCTAATCTGGTATATATTCCATGTTGTGGGTACCAAAAAGTTGCACAACTCCTCCAAATAAATATTAAAATTTTAACTACAAGTGGGTAGCTACAGGAACATGTGAAATATTTTAGTGGACTTTAATTATCATGGAGGGGTTGGTGAGAAAACATGGGATGACTTGGTGCTATGTGCTAGTATTTAGAGGAATTAAATGCATTCCTTTTTTCACAACCCCTCAAATTTATTGAATTATGTGGATTGTTGAGATTAAAAGTTAGTACTAATTTGGATTGAACATAGTTGCAAATGAATGACAAGGATTTGCTTGATTTGTGTGATGACTAGGATTTGGCTTGTCTCTGTTGGGTACTTTTCTTGCTAATCCTTTACACCTGTGAAATAAGTATAACCCTTTGTATGTCCAAACACTGACCAATCAAGGAAAATAACAACAATAACAAGGTATTCAAACTTCTACACATTGAGATCCACAAACTCAGGTGGGTATACCTATTCTTTGCTTTCAAAGATTCAAACAAAGCAACTATTAAGAAAATTCATAGTGGATTCCTTGAAAAAATGGGGCAATTTTTTCAACATATCAAAAGCACAAATAAACATCAACTTTACTCAAAAATTTCATATAGTATCTCAAGAAAAATGGATGATCTTATCTTCTTGAATCTCTATGTTGACGACTTTATCATCAAATGAACCACTCCATCCATCATTACAATGTCGAGGCTTCCTTCTTACACAATAGTCTTTCCGTGATGGGAATGAGTCTATTGCACCATTTTATCCAGATTGAGGTCACTCTGGCCTCTTTCAAGATCTTCCTTGCATAGCTCAAATATTATCATGATCTATTAGCTTATTTTTATATGACTAATTGTAAACTTACAATGATTCCCACTTTATTTGGGTTCAAGCTTGAGGAAAAGAGTTCCACACCACTTGTTAATCCTACTTTGTATCATCATATTTTTGGTAGCCTCATCTACCAAACTTATACATGCCACAAAATTTCATTTGTAGTTTGCACGGTTTCATGCTTCATGACATAGTCACATGAGCTTGATTAGAAAGCTACCAAATGCATCTTACACTATATCCAAGGCACTCATAGTTGTGAGATTCACTATAAGAAAATAAAGATGGGCTTGGCATTATATTGATGTGTTTATAAACCCATGCTATTATATACACAAACTTGATCAAAGGTAATCAAATTTTGTATGTTTTTATGTCATCTATAAACCATGGATTGCACCATGCAAATTACACCTCTAATTCCTAGGACTAGTCATTTCAAACATGTTCAAGTATACGTATAGGACTTCATTAGTATGAATTGGAATTTTTATGTGTTTTGCCATGTTTGTGTTACCAAAAACTTGCCTAATGCTTAATGAAAGCACACATAATTACATGTGCATGTTATGTGAATATATGTTGAAAAAAAAAATGTTTGGCTACTTTTTAGAGTGGCATCAATTTTTTTTGCATTATCATCAATTTTTTACTTAGACCTTGAGTTGGTATCCTTATATTATCTAACTTAAAGGAGTAAATATCCATATTGAAAATTAAACTGACAAGCACTAAATATTTGTTTTTATTATAGGGTTAAATGAGAAATTAAGGTGAGAAGAGAAGAAAATTTTAGAGTAATAAAGATTGGAACCTCAAAAACAGATTAGATTTACATATCAGATGAGATTCACTAATTCCAAACAATTCCCCTGAGCGTCACTAATAATCATCTATTATTTGAAAACAAAAATTTAAAATTTGTTGTAATTTTCCAACTAAAGACACTCGTTATCTTATTTATTTTTTAACATTTGATTGTTTCTAAAATAATATTTATTGTTTCTCAATCAAAAAATTACTTTATTATTGTAAGATTTTCTAAGTATATTATATAAGAAATTTTCTCATCAACATTTCAAATCACACTATGTTATCCATTATCAAAATGATACATAAATAATTAATATTTATATTATTTAAAGTTAAATTTAAATATTTTATTTTATTTATTAACCTTGAGAAAGTGAATCTCACCTAAATTAATAAATGTTATTTTATATTCAATTAAAATTTAACATTTATAAAAAGAATTTTAAAAATTAGATTAAAAAATCAACAGCTTAATATAACTGTAACTAATGGCATTTACGTCCATTCTAAAATACGCATGCTTACATCATATAGTACTTCCTGATTTCTATTGATTAATCGAATACAAGAGTATATTAATAAGTAGATGAGCTTGATGAAACACGGGCCGCATTGCAAAGAGTTTGGAAGAGTTGCTTGAAACTTTCGACAATGCAGTCTCTCTCTCCAACCATTAACCGTCCACCCAATACCCTTGCTCCTCTATCCTTTATTATTGATGCACGAAGACTGCCCCCTCCATCCTCGACAAGGCGGGAAACTTCTCGGAAGACACTTATCACTATCCATTCTCCCCTGCCCAACTCTAGGCAACTGCTTTCTACTTCGTTTATAAGTATAGTAGGATAAGTCCTGTAGCAGTCGCATTGGACAAGATAACATACAACAACTGCATTGGACAAATTTGCCTCTTGACATGTTAAACTCCACTCCTTATCACTTGGATGGACAAATGAGTCAACCACGACAAGACCAGGAAACGTCAACGAATCCAAAATTGACTGAAAATCAGGAAAGACCTTTCCACATATTGTCATTTCGCTTGGCCAACTCTGCAAATCGTTCCAAAACAGTTCAGTTAAACAAAACAATTACTTTTTACAATAACAAATTTATATTCTTAGCAATCTTTATTACCTCAATCTGTATGCTTTGAACGCAAGCTTCAAAAGTTGTTATGTTGTCTGCACTCAGATTCATCGTTTGCCACCTGGATAAGTTTCCCAAAGAAGCTGGTAACTTTGTCAACTTTATACAACCTTCAAGGTTAAGAGTGGTCAAGCTGGATAAGTTTCCCAAAGAAGCTGGCAACTTTGTCAACTGTTTACAATCATTAAGGTAAAGACTGGTCAAGCTGGATAAGTTTCCCAAAGAAGCTGGCAACATTGTCAACTTTTCACAAAAACCAAGGTCAAGAGTGGTCAAGCTAGATAAGTTTCCCAAAGAAGCTGGCAACGTTGTCAACTTACAACAAGATTGAAGGTTAAGAGTGGTCAAGCTGGATAAGTTTCCCAAAGAAGCTGGCAACGTTATCAACTCTGTACAGGACATAAGTTCAAGAGTGGTCAAGCTCGATAAGTTTCCCAAAGAAGCCGGCAACATTGTCAACTTTTCACAAAAACCAAGGTTAAGAGTGGTCAAGCTGGATAAGTTTTCCAAAGAAGCTGGCAACATTGTCAACTTTTCACAAGAAAAAAGGTTAAGAGTGGTCAAGCTGGATA
>MU223263.1:1450068-1464551 GCA_018584345.1 Thuja plicata
AGAAAAAACATTTGGGTTAATTTGTACACCACCACCACATAGGTTTTGTTAATAATGTTAACTTTTTGATATTATAAGAGATAAAGTTGGGATTGTGCCTCAGAGGAATTTGGCATAATGGATACTCCTCAGCACTTGGCTCTTAGTTGAAGAGGTTTTAGCCTATAGACTTGTGGTCCCATATCCAGTAGAAAAAATTCTTCATGATAACCCTCACTACACTGATTTCCTTGACTTCATGCATGTGTTGAGAAACCTTACTCTAGGTCTAAACCACCCTCAAAAAACTTAAACATGCCTGAGAATATTAGTAGAGGAGAATATCTTTGAATACATAGGGTTATATTAATTGACCATAACACCTTTGTATTCATGTTTTTCATTGTACTCCTATATGCCTTCTTATCTACATCACTCTCGTAAGTTTCGCCGATAGTACTAAATTACTAGTCATTTACAACTATTATCCAAGTAATAACAACAATAATTCGACGCTAGCAGTAAATAAGAATTCAATGTCCTCATTTGAATTCAATATCCTAGTCGAGGAAATGTATTTACGCCATGAAAGAAAAGTATGAATAGTATTTACGCAAGTTGCCCCTCGTCACATGGGTAAAATATCTTTGTTAGGTGGTGCGTACAGATCATATCTTTGTTTTTTCTCTGCAAGACTTGACTTCGCGTCTGGTTTTTCATGACAAAGCTTACGGACAGATGGAAGTTGTCGGACCCACTCCAGGTAAATATGCGTTAACTACACGCCTCTCTTAATAGAAAAGTTTTCTCTTAAAAGTCGTGAAGATTCCTTATTTACAGGCCACAGACCACTTTCATCGGTGGGCATGTGAAGTAAAAAACAAAGGCAAGTCGGTCAAAGAAAAACAAGTGGGTTCATTTGTACGCCCCGGCCCAGTGCCGACAGAAGTTTATTAGATTTTTGAATAAATTTATTTGTCGTGTTTTGTGCGATAGCAACATTGGTTTGGACAGTATTTCTAAAATACTAAGAGTCGTTGCTTGAGGAGCTCAAATTAAAGGCAGATTGGAATGGTTCAAGGTGACAGATCTCGTCCGTCTAAAGAGTTCTTAGAGCATGTCTTTTTTCACTTGGGATAAAAAAGAAATCAAGGAAGGTCATAAGGTAGCTTTTGAGTTGCGGGATATCCTCCAAGTCTTTGTTAGACATTATGAGATGGTATTCATAAAGTAGGAAAATTCTCCTTAATATAAATAAGTTTTGAATGATTACCTTGTTGTTTCTTATTGGCTTTTTGATTCTCCAAAAGCATTTCGTGAATTTCTTACTCTTGAAGATCTTAAAGAGGCCATACTTTATATGGCAGATGACAACGCACCTAGTTGTGATAGCTTCTGTAAATTCTATAGGGCTTCCTAGTCTTGTGTTGGTTTCGATCTCTACAAGGTTGATTTGGGGTCTTTCATTCTCAATATTTGGGTTAGCTTATTAAAAAGGGAAATATTAAATTCATACCTAAGACTAGGGATTCATAAGATATTGGCAATTGGCAACCTATCACCCTACTCAACATCTTCTACAAAATCATTGACAAAGCCCTTACTCTAAAAATTAGACATCTTCTTTCACAGATTGTTTTCCCTAAGCATACTAACTTCTTTAAGTCCATGTTTATCTTGGACAACATTATTGTAGTTTGGGAAGGTAAGGAATGGGCTTGGTGGTCTAAGAAAAATTCCATCATTTTCAAAATTGATTTTTCTAAGGCCTATGATTGAATTGAATGACCTTTCATTCTTACGATGCTCAAAGTGTTAATGTCTGACCCCTATTTCATTTAGTTTGTGCATATGCAGGGATGCTTCAGCTTGCATCACCATTAATGGGCATCATTCTAAAGCTTTTGGCTTGTTTAGATCCATTTGCAAGGGTTTCCCATTGGCCCCTTCCTTCTATATTTTTTTCGTCGAGGGCTTCAGTTATCTTCTAGCTTCTGCTATTTCAAAAAAATGTGTTAGGGAGATTTCCCTTATGGAGTCACCTTCTTAGCTTTTTAATGGCTAGTTTCCAAATGATTCTTTCCCTAGTTTGATTGACAATAAACATAATGTCTAGGTGATAATCCTATGCCTTGACACTTTGGGTCTAGCTTCTGGGTCGATGATTCAGTGGCACAAAACCCAATGTTATAGACAATCCTCCCTTCCTAATCCTTCTTGGATTCTCTAGTATAGTTAGGAGTGGACCCAACATGGAGAAATTATTTAAATTCCTAGGTATTCCTTTTTCTTTTTTAGGGTTTTGCAATGCTATTTTGGCCAAGGGAGAGAGAAAATGTTGCTTATTGGATTACCAAGCCTCTCCCTTTGGCTAGTAAATTCTAGATCTATTTCAACATGTTGGTCACCACTCATGTTTACTTATCTACCTATTGGGCCCCATCTCACACTTTGTGCTCACAAACCCCTCGCCTCCAATCTAGTGGGAGAAGATATTTTCCACGTCATCACTTAGCTTCACCACCATGATGCTGCTCAGCCTCTGGTTGGTATAGGAGGTGTTGGTCCTTTGACTCTTGGTGGCACTGGCTAGTGAGATACTGATAGAGATTTTAGTTGGCCAATTTCTTCTAATTGTTTTCTATAGATTTCCCTTGTCATTTCTTCTACTAGGAAGGAGACTGAAAATGAGGAAAAAATAGCTACAAAAGATAGGTGGTCCATTTCAGATGACACTCCTGACCCCAATGATGTATGGGGTCACAGAGATGATAGGGATCATCTACCACCTCCATCAGCCACTACTCTAGCAACTTATTGGTTGTTTGTTTTGACTTTTCTTCTAGGCTATGCCTACATTTCTAGTTTTGTTGCTTTTTTGGGCTGAGCTCGAGTGACTCTCGTGGAATGATCTTGTATACTCCTCTTTTTTTTAGTTATTGGTGTATTGTATCTTTATAGTTAATGAATAGATATTTCTATTCATCAAAAAATTAATATTATTTAATTAGTCATTATTAAATTCTATTTAAGAATTAATTATATGTTAGTGTTTTTATGTAAAATTACATGCACACACATGCACGTGCATGTGCAAGCACATACATACATACATACATATATACATGCATACATGCATACATGCATACATACATACATATACATATACATATACATATACATATACATATACATATACATATACATATAGGTATATATGCATGTATGTGTGTGCATAATTTCAATTTTGCATTTTAAAATCATATATTTTCATCTAATTTTCAAATTTATATGTTCAAAATTATATTATTATTTATAAATTTACTAAAATTTTAAAAATGTTAAATTAATTTTTTAAATGATTATTATTATTTCATATCCTTCGCTAAGATTATTTTTTAAAAACTATTTGTTCATAAATTATAATTATGAAAAAAAGATTATTTATTTATAATAACTTTGGTTAATAATTTATTTAGTAATTTTAAATTTTTATTTATATTGCTTCTACTATATTTAATTTAATTAATTTATCTTTAAATATTAATGTAAATGACAATCATTTTTGGGTAAAAGGTAATTTGTTTGTCGAACATACTTATATCCTTACACTCCCCTCTTTACTATTATTGTAGGATGCCTCTTGACATTAAATATTTTATTGTGACCAAATTCATTTATATATTTTTTAAAATATTTCAAAACTGAATTACTTGAAATATGATACTATTTAAGAGTTGAAATTCTAGCACATTTTAGAGTATGTAAGAATTAAGCTTGAGCAATTAATACAATTCTAGGCATATGACTTACATTTCATTTTGTTCAATTTTGTCCCTCCAATAATAGAGATGTGAAAAACTTATTTTCCTTTTTTTTTTAGTTTTATTTCCTATTTTTTCTTTTCCTCCTAACTCTAGAAATCTTGGTAAATTTTACACCACTTAGCTCACATATACACTCACCACTCATGGACCGCCCACTACATATTGCAATGACAATTACTTTCCCTTGGTATCATTCTATGTGACTTGTTGGTACTCTCAAATTTGGCACAAATTTGGAGTGACCAATTCAAAATTTTCTCTAAGACAAAGTGAGTACCCTTGAAAAGTCTTTGGAGAAGCCTATTTAAAGTGCAAGTAAAATATGACCTGATGATTTTTATGAGATACTGATGGGGGAACATGTGAAAAACCTATCATGGGGTAGATGTAACGGGTTAGAACTTTCAGATGTCAGTTTTGATATGTTTTGAAGAGGGTCATTTGGAGGTGTTTAATTAAATCTGCATTTTGCACATATCTTGATTATAGAAAATGACCTACTTTGCATGTTTGTAACTTTGACTGGATTAACTCTCATGACCTAAGGATTATGCCAAGGTGTTGTAGGCATGAAAGAGAAGCTCCCTTTCCATTTTAAGATTCCTAGGAATTCATCTGATAAGTTTTCTAAAGCATTTCTATTTGCAATTAATTCTGATTCTCAGAATGTGAAAGTGCAGAATTATGAAGTCACTGACTTTGAGGTTTCACAAGTTTATACCCGGTTGAATTTCATGGAAACTTGAATGCTCTCCTGTATTTTAGGCATGGAAATGTGTTACCGTGAAGATTTTCAAGCCATGATGAATCTATTTGGGCAGTTTGCCAATCTGATTTCGTTTGCAGTTTCTAACAGTTTAATGCAGACCAGTTGCACAGTTTAGTCATAGGCCCTGTTCATGATGTTATGTCTTGAATACCGTGATTAGTCATATCAAGAAAATGGTGCCCCTGTATTCTAAACCAAATTTACCTTAAGTTTGCAAGGTCTCGGATCCTAAGGGTTTTGTATGCACACTTCCCCAGATTCTTTTCATTTGCAAAAATCAACATTTCTCATGTCTTCTTGTTTTGTAAGTTCCAAGTGGCTACTTTCAAGGTTCTTCCGAATGCGACCGGTTGATCATCATGAGGCATTTTTATGGATTCATGCTCTCCGTATAGCATATTTCCAATATACAAAAGCTCAAGTTTTCAGGAGATTGCTTGACTTGTTTTCAAAGTTGAAACTAGATGTATTTCATTGTTTTTGACAGGGTAATTTGCAGAATTATTCTAAAGAGGCGACTTGGATGATTAAAATATTTTGATCTTTTTGGTTTCGTCAGGTGTCACTTTGCAATATGGAAGAATGTTATCCATGGAAAGTGTATGCCCAATGCCACGTTCTGGTTACTTCTTTGCGTTAGTTTTTGAAGCTAGTTCCTGAGGCTATTTGTTGTTTATGTGATCAGTTTGAAGAGGTATAAATGATGGTGTGTGGGCAAGTCTAGTGGAAATAAAGATCCTTCTCCTGAATGGGGTAACAATAGTATTCTCAAGCCAGGGCCAGGTGCTAAAAAAATTAAGGAGTTGGTACTTAGACTTGTTGCCAATGAGACGTTTTGGTCTAACCAATGCAAATTTGTTTAAGAAAGTTGCATGAAAAACATCTGACAAATACAGTTCACATGCAAGTGTCGCTTCATTTGTTTATGTAGCCCACGTTTGATAACTTGATTGCCAGTTGAATGGTGGATTATTTTATTGCACAATAGCTGGAGAGGAGATGTTTTAGTGCCCAACGCATGGCAAGTAAAAATAAAATCGCCATATCCATTTTAGCAGAAGTTGCACAATAAGTTTCTTTCAAAGGTTGTGCACAATATAGTGTTTTCAAAAAGAAACTTTAAAGGGTAAAGCCAAGTGTCACGATGAATGAAAAAGGAGTGTGCATTTAAACTAAGGAGTAACCAGTGTTTTGAATGGAGACTTATTCAAACATTTAAAACATTGCAAATGCAATTCCAAGCACAAAGCTGCACGATGAAGGTTGAAGGCTTGTGCAGAAGCTAAAACACTTACAAAACTTGCAAACAAGTGCCAAGAAGAACATATAAAGGAGATGGTGCACATGTAATGGAATAAAAAAAATTAAAAATTTAAAGCAAATGCCTCCTGCGAAATGAGACAATGTGGAAGCAAGAGCAAAGACATGTTAACTTGTCAGCGGCCAATGCAAAATGCAAGAGCACAACCAGTCACGGTTTTCGTCGTATCTCAAAAAATACGACCTAGGTTGGGCTAATTTTTTGATATGATTGACATGACCATGCCTATAATCAACAGTAAAAATTTAGACAAATCCAAGTTGAAACATGAAAGTTATGGCTCTTTGAGTATTGGCAAAAATAACAAAGTTACAAAAATTTGCAAAAGTCATTTATCCCACATGCATGGGGTTTCGGTTTTTGTTGATGTTTATATACTCCAGTGCATACTAATGAAGTGAATAAGAAAACCAAGAGGCTTTGGCGAGCCCGTTGACTGGAGGACTTAGTGCATGGTGGGCCCCATAAATTTTGGAGTAAAATGGCTAGAAAATGCTTTAAAACTCATAAAACTTAATCCCACATTTGCTGTGGAATGGAGAATCAATATGTTTAAATGATGCAACACAAAGTAAGTAGTTTTGAAGGAAGAACTAGAGGCTATGCACACGCAGGTGGCATATTACATTGGGAAGTGTGCCCAGAGGATGAAAACCCAATTTTGGTGGGACCCACAGGGCTGACATCGCAGATGAGTTGGCTTTTTAGATCTACAAATTGGGCATGAATCTCGAGGTGGTCGAAATCAATGGATGACTTAATGGCTTAATGAGAAAGTTGCAAGGAGGATATGATTAAGCCATTAAGCCATTGGGTCACGTGGCACCTCAGACACATGGCAAGATTCAATGCAAAGCAGAGGTGACGCTTCCACAACAAATCAGAGAATGACACCCGACGCCCAGTGGACCTGTGGACCAATCAAAGGGTGCCATGTGGTGCAATCTGGTGCACTGCAGATTAAAATGGATTGATTTGAAATTTAAAATGATTTTATTTCAAAATTGAAAAGGTTAAAGAACTTTCATGTTGAATTTAATCCTAGGGTCCACTTAATGGCTTAATGATAAAGTGCTCAACATCTAACCATTAAGCCATTAAGCCTAATTGACAAGTGTCACAAGCTGATTAAACCTGGGTGAAATAAAGATAAAAGATAAAATATGCATATTTTTAAATAAAATGCCATCTTAATTCAATAGTAGATAACTATTGAAAATGCACAAATATTTCAAATCTGTTGAAAAGGGTATGCACGGGATGAAGAGTTTGATTTAATGGTTGAGGGGGAAAATTTTGTCCAAAATACCAAGTATCATATACTGCCAGAAAGGACTCGAAATGAGGAATTCATTTTTGCAATCCATCTTGATGCAAGATCAAATAAGTTTGACAGAATGAAGAAACAATTACTCAGCTTAAATTTGGGAAAAACAACGAAGATATTTCTGCAGATAAAATTAGATCTTTGAGTAGTTGAGGCAGATCAGTTGAAGATATTTGGGAGAAGGGACAGGTGTTGAAGGGAGGATGAATCTGATGGTTTTTCTCTTTCTACTTATGCAGATTTCTTCCATTGTTTTAGGGTTCCAAATCCTGGTCTCTACAGAGAGCTGCAGAGTATTGGCTCAAGGAGTTTCCAGTTATTTCATGGTTCCATTAGGGATATAGTGTTGTTTGTACTAGTTTTGTATTAGATAGAATAGAATGTCATTGATCTTTTGCAGCTTATTGAAGCGGTGTATTCCTGATTGCAAATTTTTGCACAACAATGTGATTCTTCACACTTAATATGAAAATTCCAGATTCAAATCTCTCCTTGGTGTCAATCTGGTGAAGTCTGAATTTTCTGATTCTTTTAATGGAGTTTGTCTATGTATGTGTTATCATTCTTCAGTTCTGATCTAGGATCAGATTAAATGATGCTGTAGATGTGACATAGTTTCATTTGGTTGTATACAAGAGGATTTATATAAGTAGTATTGATCTCGATTTATTATGTTTATGGCTTTGAATTTCTGACAGAAGTTGATTGTTGTATTTCTGACTTTGGTTAAAGGGGATTGCCCAATGGATAAAGTACTGATCATTGAGAAACATCTTCTGTATTGATGCATATCTAGTTAGGTTTTTTCTATGTTCTACATTTTAAACATAAAATCCAACATATCTCAAGGTTTTATGTGGTTTGTGATGTTGTGTTAATCTCATGCTCCACTTCAAGGTCGATGTTCAATGGGTGATTAGCCGGTCATCTAGTATCTCCCGGTCGTGTTGAGCCATTGTGAGATCTCTGATGATTTACACCTTACTAAATATTTGAGGGTGTTGAAGGGTGTCCCCCCCTTGGTTTCACAGAACCTAAAACATAGAAGGATGGATCTACATCCTTGTTAATTGGTCTTTTTCAGTCCTGGTTGAATATTGAGAGTTGGCTACTCTTTAAAATACATCAAAAGGTGAAAAGGTTGTTGTTGCGTGATCACAGCATAAAAAGGAACCAACAAAATGGCAACTCTACTGGGGAGTTGAAGTAATTTGCAGTAAATAATTCAGGTTTATCAAGTTGAGCTAGACTCCTGGCCTGTTTGTTTAAAAATCCAGTCGTCTGCCATATCCATTTGAGCATAGAGTTCTAAATGTTTGTAAATCTAAAAGTTCTTCAGATCCTATTTGTCAGCCTGGTTGTTGTTTTTAAAAGAATTCTGAATGTCTTCTTTGTAAAGAAATATGTCAAATCCAATTGACTTGCTGAAAGTCTGCTATCTTTGTTTGAGTCCCAACTTGTCCTTGTTCTATTAAAGTTCTATACATTCTCACAGCAGTGAGTGGCGACTCTGAAAGATCTCTGCACCAGTGTGCACTTAATGTTGAAATTTTGATGATAAGTTGGAAACACTTGCAGAAAGGATCTAGAAGATGCTCGAAAGATTCAGTGGTGGATTGAAAAAATCAGAAATAAATTCAGAAGGACAACAACAAAAGAATTTTGCCAGCATGACAGGGCAGACCTTTGTTCTCAATTTAGGGAAGATTCTTGTGGACATCAAGAGACAGATTATGATTGAGATGATAGTTGTAGTGATGAGTCTTGTGCACAAGAAGACATGAGCAAAGAAACTTCAATCCTTGTTCCCAATGGTGAACATGTTTTCAGCAATAAGAATGAGGTTAACTGCAATAAAAGTGAAGTCCAATGTTCATTGAGCAGCAAAAAAATTTCAGAGCTATTGGCTGCCAATTTTCAGAGGTAGGCACCTGATATAGATCCTACTTTGCAATGCCCGGTTGATATATGATTTGATAATGAAAACATGCTAATGGGTTCAAGGTGTGAAACTTATGTTGATTTTCTTATTCCTACTCCTGAGGCAAATAATATGCAAGATGGGAATGCATATGAATTTGAGAAATTGGATTATGTCAAGTATGATGAATATGATGACTCATATGCGGGTGTAGATTCAGATTTTGATGAGTTTGATATGGAGGATTCTTGTACACATAAAAATATTGATTACTCCATTGAGAAGAGTGAAACATCTACATGTGTGTTTTCAGATTTGCAAATGGCAAGTGAATTGTTATTTGATGATACATTTTCAGATTTAGAGGATGCTTATAAAGGCTCTAACCAGGAAGCTATCTCCGGTCTAATACAATCAGATGTTTGTGTGAAAGATTTCCATCCTAGTTTGCAAATCAATGTTGTGAATGAAACTTATGTTTTAGAGCAAACTAGTGATCATGAGTTTGTTTCCAGCCATGAAGAGGAGCTGGAATGTTTTCTTTTTCAACTTGTCAGCGATGGTCAAGGGTGTGATGATTTTATGTCACAAAGTGATCAACATTTGAAGTATTTTATTGATTCCCAAGTATTCAAGGATAATGATTGTGCTGATAGTTTTTACTATGATATGCTGAGAAGAAGTTGCAACATGATTGATCAGGCATATGACAATGGTAAGTATTGCTTACCTCTAATCCATGGAAACGAGAATCAATTTTTTGATACGGGTAAGTAGTAATTTAAGTTTGGTGGTTGTTGGCCATTTTTAAATATTGTACATGTCGTATAGCCGCTTTGCTTTCAGTTGTGTGTTAGGTGTTTGGTGTTTTCAATAAGGAACTAGTTTTTGGAAAGTTAAAAGGAAGTCTGATTTTTTAGTGGTCTACTCCACCAAGAGATCCTGAATTCTCTACGTGCCTGCAAGGGGCACGCATCTCTAGATAGAGCCACTATTGGTACTCTCAAATTTGGCACAAATTTGGAGTGACCAATTTAAAATTTTCTCTAAGACAAGGTGAGTACCCCTGAAAACTCTTTGGAGAAGCCTATTTGAAGTGCAAGTAAAATATGACCTGATGATTTTTATGAGATACTGATGGGGGAATATGTGAAAAACCTATCATGGGGTAGATGTAACAGGTCACAACTTTCAGATGTCATTTTTGATATGTTTTGAAGAGGGTCATTTGGAGGTGTTCAATTAAATCTGCATTTTGCACATATCCTAATTATAGCAAATGACCTACTTTGCATGTATGTAACTTTGAACAGATTAACTCTCATGACCTAAGGATTATGCCAAGGTGTTGTAGGCATGAAATAGAAGCTCCCTTTCCATTTGACTATTCCTAGGAATTCATCTGATAATTTTTCTAAAGCATTTATGTTTGCAATTAATTATGATTCTCAGAATGTGAAAGTGCAGAATTATGAAGTCGCTGACATTGAGGTTTCACAAGTTTATACCCAGTTGAATTCCATGGAAAATTGAATGCTCCCATGTATTTTAGGCATGGAAATGTGTTACCCTAAATATTTTTAAGCCATGATGAATCTATATGGGAAGTTTTCCAATCTGATTCCGTTTACAGTTTCTAACAGTTTAATGTAGATCAGTTGCACAGTTTAGTCATAGGCCCTGTTCGTGATGTTATGTCTTGAATACCCTGATTGGTCATATCAAGAAAATGGTGCCCCTATATTTTAAACCAAATTTACCTTAAGTTTGCAAGGTCTTAGATCCTGAGGGTTTTTTATGCACACTTCCCCAGATTCTTTTCATTTGCAGAAATCAACATTTCTCGTGTCTTCTTTTACTGTAAGCTCCAAGTGGCTACTTTCAAGGTTCTGCCAAATGTGATTGGTTGATCTTCATGAGTTACTTTTCTAGATTCATGCTCTCCATATAGCATATTTCCAATATCCAGAAGCTCGGGTCTTCAGGAGATTGCTTGACTTGTTTTCAAAGTTGAAACCAGATGTATTTCTTGTTTTTTACAGGGTAATTTGCAGAATTATTCTGAAGAGGTGACTTGGATGATTACAATATTTTGACCTATTTGGTTTTGTCAGGTGTCACTTTGCAATATGGAAGAATGTTAGCCATGGAATGTGTATGCCCAGCACCATGTTCTGGTTACTTGTTTGTGTCAGTTTTTGAAGCTAGTTCCTGAGGCTATTTGTTGTTTATGTGATCAGTTTGCAAAGGTATAAATGGTGTGTGGGCAAGTCTAGTGGAAATAAAGATCCTTCTCCTGAATGGGGTAACATTAGTATTCTCAAGCCAGGGCTAAGTGCTAAAAAAATTAAGGAGTTGGTACTTAAACTTGTTCCCAATGAGACGTTTCGGTCTAACCAATGTAAATTTATATAAGAAAGCTGCATGAAAAACATCTCACAAATACAGTTCACATGCAAGTTCCACTTCATTTGTTTATGTAGCCCACCTTTGATAACTTGATTGCTAATTGAATGGAGGATTATTTTATTACAGAGTAGTTGGAGAGGAGATGTTTCAGTGGCCGGCACATGGCAAGTAAAAAGGAAAATCGCCATATCCATGTTAGAAGAAGTTGCGCAATAAGTTTCTTTCAAAGGTTGTGCACAATGGGTGTGTGCACCAAGTTGTGGACCAAAAAAGTGGACACACCTTTATAAAAATTTCAAATTTTCAATAACCCAATCGGGTTATTGAAAATTTGAAATCGTTCTAGGCTTGGTAAACCAAGCCTAGAATATATTATAAAAAATTGTGTGTGCCTCAAAACCCGATCGGGTTATGAGGAATTTTTCATAACCCGATCGAGTTATGAGACTCATTGAGTTTCTAATAACCCGATCAAGTTATGAGAAATATATCAAAAATAGAACTGCCCGCGGCTTAGGCCATTTTTTAATGCCTAAACCACAGAGCAGAAGTGTGGAGGAGGGTAAACAGTAGAAAAACCCGATCATGCTTTGAACAAAACACAATTCGATCGAGATTTTCAACCCGCCCCGTAACAAAGGTAAGTTTGTTTGTTTTTGTTGTTGTTTATTTTTTTTTGCAATGTAATCAAATTAGGTTATTTTATTGATTATTTTTTTTCTTTTATTAATTTCATTCCAGAGTCATCAAACAACCCAAAAAGATGAAAATGAAATGAAAGACCGCCCCCCGTAGAAGCACCATCATCACCACCTGTAAACCCTCAACAACGTTTGCCACCCATAAACCCTCAACCATAATCTCCACCCGTAAACCCTCCTCAAAATTCTCCTCCTCCACAACCATCACCACTCGTATGCCCTCCACATGTGCTGATAGGTCTTGTAGATGCATCACAAGAAGACCTTGTGCAACGCCTTAACCAAAATAGTGCACAAATTAATATATTGGTCAATAGGTTGAAGGCTTTCGGTCTTCAGCATCACTCTACCCTTGCTACTACATTAGAAAAATGTCCAATAGTGCTTATGAGGTGTCTCAAGAGGTGACAAAATGGGGTTCATGGAGGTTTAGGTGTCGTACATTTTATGTTGATGGTTTATCCTATGAGGATGTGAAAAGAAAAGGCATAGAAAAACATGACATATGTGCCCTTTTCACCAACCCTAATACTAGCAATTCCCTAGAAGTTAATACAAAATGATTTCCTATACATTGGTGTATTCATAGGGGGGTGAAATCAACTTTTTGGGATAGGTGGTACATGGTATTTAACAACCCACCTTGTAATAATACTGAGGTTCTTTTATATTTTTTGAGGAAGCTATACTATGAGTTTATCATTGGCGAGAAGCCGAATTACTTTGACTTTCGTGAGTTCCAGGGTAGAGGGAGAGGCTCTACATAGGATAGACCTGGGGCACATAGGATTACCCAACCACAAGAGAGGAGGTGTACTATGAGAAAACCCCTCCTTCATGTTGTAGTCCCAGTAGTGGTGAAGGAGTCTATGGATATATAGACTCTTCATGCAGCTGCATCATTGACTGATGTCATTATCCAACATGACACTCAGTTAGTTGGAGAGGATGGATCAGTGCCACCTCCATCTTCATCAAATGCGCCATTAGGATCATCCCATCCTACGCCAGCTCCATCGCCATCAGATGCACCATTAGGATCATCTCATCCCGTACGAGATCCATTATCATCAGATACATTTCCAGGGTCAGCCCAGCCCATTGAGCATATCTGCATCAGTTGTAATGGTATATGTGAAGGGGTAGATAGCCAGGCGAGTGCGGATGGTTTGACATCACATTCATGTGTACATTGCTGCAAAAGATGTTAGGCATCCACTACTAAGGATGTGTCCCTCATAGATGATATGTTTTCGATGGTGTATTGTTTAGAGCCAACACACGTTTGTTTAAATTTGTGTTTTGACATGTTATTTTAATTAATTACCTAAATCTGTTAAAAGTAAATAAAATTTTATGTATAGAAGAATCTAAATTGATACATGAATAATATGCATTATAGGGTGCAGCTGGTAGTCCAAGAACACCAAGGAGTGCTTGTTATAGTACACGTAGACAGGTAGCTCAAACACCTAAGGTAATGTTTTATAAATATTCCTAAAATAGAATACTATGTTATTTTGAAAATATCATATCTTAATAATTTTTATGGTGGTAACTTAGTATATATATATTTTTTTCTATTGCTTTATGGTCAAAGAATTTTCCTAATGTAATTCAACTCAAGGAATTCACTTCCTTGTCTAGCCATCATGACTCAAATTGATTTGAACTCCGGCCCTCCATCCTTGGACTCAATTCAACCAATGCTGAACTCATACATAAACTCATACCCCAACCAATCACTTATTGGCTTCTAAATCAACCTTGAACATCATTCAGAACATCCAACCATCGTTCTTTTACGCTTATTTCTTTCTCAAAATCATGAATACAATCTCTGATTGTTCATTTATTTTGATTATCCTTAATCCTTCAATACACCTCCATGGCCTTCGGTAGACTACCAACATATATGATGTAGATTTGGTGGTTGGGGACCTCATTGATCATGTCTGACAACAATCCATCTCCTATTTGTAAAAACTTCTCACTTCCAAAGCCCCCTCAAGGACTCACCTTCTAGGCTACCCCAAGTGCTCCTAGTGCTTCCCAAACACCATATCTTCACTCACAACTTCAACCTACATTTCAACTCCATTAATAATCTCCTTATGGCCTATCTACCATGTTCCATCAACCCATTAAGTTTGGATAACCAATCCCTTACCCAACTCTCACATTCAGCCCTTAAAGCTAGTAGCCCACACCAGTCACTATTTTGTCCTT
>MU223263.1:1472285-1487904 GCA_018584345.1 Thuja plicata
AGAAGAGATGAGATTATTGTGAGAAGATGGGGAAAATCAACTTGGTCAAATTATCCAAGCCCTAAGACAACAAATTTCATCATTGCGTGTAGAGAGAGAGAACCAATTGGGAACAATTCAAAGAATGCAAAAAGAGATTGAAATCTTCTGTGTAGGAGGAAGTGAAACAAAGTGAGAGTGTAGAAGAGGAGATTTGGTTACTTTGGAGAGAGAGAGTACAATTTCACTCACTTGAAACACCTTTGTACTAGGATCCCATATTAAATTGTAATAACTATGTACGAAAGGTTGGAAGATTGCAGAAAAAATCATGGATGGCCATTGAAAGAAGAAAAGGCAACCAATCGACCATTTAAAAAATTTCATAAGTGACCATTGAAATAAGCTATTTTGCTGGAGGGAAGAGCAAAAAAATTTCACGAATTTGCAATGTCCCGAAGCGAAGGGAGCAATTCTACTTCCAGATGTATTTCAGGTTGCCCATCTATACAGTTTGGTGAAGAAGGGTGTGCATTTTCTGATTCCTACTACTCAAATTGTTACCAATGTGTGCCTCATTAATACTGTGAAGATTACCATACATTTCTTTTATACGAACTTCATGGGGTGAAGGAAGAAAACAAAATACTTACGACAGAGGGTGAGAAACAATTTGGAATTACTGAAAATCTACAAGAAGAGATGAGATTATTGCAAGAAGATGGGGAAAATCAACTTGGTCAAATTATCCAAGCCCTAAGACAACAAATTTCATCATTGCGTGTAGAGAGCAAGAACCAATTGGGAACAATTCAAAGATTGCAAAAAGAGATTGAAATCTTGCATGCAGAGGAAGCAAAACAAAGTGAGAGTGTAGAAGAGGAGATTAGGTTACTTCAAAAAATCTCAGACAAAGCATTGGCTAATCCATATGTCACGCTCTGTGATTCTGATAGTTCAACATTTCAAGCTCTCTCTCTCTCTCTCTCTCTCTCTCTCTCTCTCTCTCTCTCTCATTTTCCCTCCATTTTTGTTCTTTTAGACATTTTATTATCTTATAAGATGATTTCTAAACTTTATCTTCATCAGGTTTACAATTTGTCAACTGGGTAGCTTTATAATTTGCACCATAATCTCATAAGTCTTCTTATCTTTCTAACCATATAATTTTTTCTATTTTTGGACAACATTAGCATAGTAAACTTTAATTTTCTTTACCAATGTCTTGATTGTACTCACAGACATATGTCTACCATTTTTTTAATAAATTTTGAAATACTTAATCAAATTACAAATAAACTACATATTATTTTTCTACACTTGATTCTATACACTTTTAAAAAAAAAGATTTCATTTTCGATTATTTTGATGCAAGTTATGCCCAGCGCACGAATACGTACCAAATTTTCAGGATGCGACCACTTCAAAAAATCACAGAAAAAAAAAACTCATCAGAAAATTACAAAAAAATACACAACTTCTAGATATAACTCTTACCTATCATCCTACCAAAGGGATTTAAAAAATACTGAATATAACTATACCTTTTGTATCGCAGACGGAAAAAGCTATGTTATGTTTTTCCAAAAAAAGTAGGAACATGTTTTCATGCGCGCGAGGTTTAAACCTCTTAATTTTATCGGGTTTTAAAAAAAATTAGTGTTATAGAGACTAGATTCAGAGTATACAATTTTAATGTTTTACAAATCTTCTTATTTTGAGTGCATGACCCTCAAACTCCTGTTCCAAGTTAAGGTTTACTTGATTTCAGAAAAAATGTGTCCACTTATACCCCCCTTTTTGGTCCACAACTTGGTGCACATACCCCAATATAGTCTTTTAAAAAAAGAAACTTTAAAGGGTAAAGCCAAGTGCCATGATGAATGAAAAAGGAGTGTGTGTTTAAACTAAGGAGTAACCAGTGTTTTGAATGGAGACTTGTTCGAACATTTAAAACATTGCAAATGCAATTCCAAGCACAGAGCTGCGTGATGAAGGTTGAAGGCTTGTGCAGAAGCTAAAACACTTACACAAATTGCAAATAAGTGCCAAGCAACACATATAAAGGAGATGGTTCACATGTAATGGAAGAAAAGAAATTAAAACTTTAAAGCAAATTCCTCCTGCAAAATTAGACAATGTGGAAGCAAGAGCAAAGGCATGTTAACTTGTCAGTCGCCAATGCAAAATGCAAGAGCACATCCAGTCACAATTTTTGTCGTATCTTGAAAAATACAAACTGGGTTAGGCTGATTTTTTGATATGATTGAGACGACCAGGCCAGAAACCCTATAGTAAAAATTTTAGAAAAATCCAAGTTGAAACTTGAAAGTTATGGCTCTCTGAGTATTGGAAAAAATAACAAAGTTTCAAAAATTTGTAAAAGTAATTTATCCCACATGCATGGGGTTTCAGTTTTTGTTATGTTTATATACTCCAGTGTGTACCAATGAAGTGAATAAGAAAACCAAGAGGCTTTGGTGGGCCCCTTGGCTGGAGGACTAAGTGCATGGCGGGCCCCACAAATTTTGGAGTAAAATGCACAAAAAATGCTTTAAAGCTCATAAAACTTAGTCCCACATTCGCTGTGGAATGGAGAATCAATATGTTTAAATGATACAATGCACATTAAGTATTTTGAAGGAAGAATTGGAGGAAATACATGTGCAGGTGGCATATAAGTTGTCTTATAGACCTGCAGGGTTGACATGGCAGATGAGTTGGCTTATAGACCTGCAGATCGGGCACGAATCTCAAGGGGGTCAAAATCAATGGATGACTTAATGACTTAATGAGAAAGTTGCAAGGAGGATATGATTAAGCCATTAAGCCATTGGGCCACATGGCACCTTAGACACATGGAAATATTCAGTGAAAAGTAGAGGTGGTGCTTCTACAACAAATTAGAGAATGACACATGGCACCTAGTGGACCTACAGATCAATCAAAGGGTGCCACATGGCGCAATCTGGTGCACCGTAGATTAAAAGGGATTAATTTGAAATTTAAAATGATTTTATTTCAAAATTGTAAATGTTAAAGAACTTGCATGTTGAATTTAATCCTAGGGTCCACTTAAAGGCTTAATGATAAAGTGCTCAACATCTAACCATTAAGCCATTAAGCCTAATTGACAAGTGTCGCAAGCTGATTAAATCTGGGTGAAATAAGGATAAAAGATAAAATACGCAGATTTTTAAATAAAATGTCATCTTAGTTCAATAGTCTAACTATTGAAAGTGCAAAAACATTTCAAATCTGTTGAAAAGGGTATGCATGGGAGGAAGAGTTTGATTTAATGGTTGAGGGGGAAAATCTTGTCCAAAATACCAAGTATCATATACTGTCGGAAAGGTCTCGAAATCAGGAATTCATTTTTGCAATCCATTTTGATGTAGGATCAAATTAGTTTGAATAGAATGAATAAATAATTACTCAGCTTAAATTTGGGAAAAACAACGAAGATATTTCTGCAGATAAAATCAGATCTTTGAGCAGTTGAGGTAGATCAGTTGAAGATATTTGGGAAAAGGGACAGGTGTTGAAGTGAGGATGAATCTGATGGTTTTTCTCTTTCTACTTATGCAGATTAGTTCCATTGTTACAGGGTTCCAAATCCTGGTCTCCACAGAGAGCTGCAGAGTACTGGCTCCAGGAGTTTCCAGTTAGTTCATGGTTCTATTAGGGATATAGTATTGATTGTACTAGTTTTGTATCAGATAGAATAGAATGTCATTGATCTTTTGCAGCTTATTGAAGTGGTATATTCCTGATTGCAAATTTGTGTACAACAATGTGATTCTTCACACTTAATATGAAAATTCTAGATTCAAATCTCTCCTTGGTGTCAGTCTTGTGAAGTCTGAATTTTCTGATTCTTTGCATGGAATTTGCCTATGTATGTGTTATCATTCTTCAGTTCTGACCTAGTATTAGATTAAATGATGTTGTAGATGTGACATAGTTTCATTCAGTTGTCTACAAGAGGATTGTTACCCAAAATTTCCCCATGATGCAAATTTTGGCTACAGGTGGAGTAAATGAGGCTTCCTCAAGGGTAGAGTCCAGCCTATGAAAATCTTTAATTTTATGGTCTCGGTTGTGTCTTCTACATTTTTAAAAGCCTCTAGTTTACCCCCTTGTCCATGCAAAATAACCTAAGTATGAAAAACCCTATGCAAATTTGATATAAACCCTAGCTCGGCCAATGCCTTTTCTATTTTCTCATTACCTTTTTAGGATGACTTAAGCTCCTTTTAAGTCATGTGCCTTTTTACTTTGCCTTTGTTCTCCTGATCGCATGATAAAAACAACATATTACATATCATCTAGCGATCCCGAGATTGCCTTAGTCACACGGTCTCCATAAAGAAAAGCATATTCTCAAATCATCAGGAGACTTAGCACTGGCCGTTCATTTGATATCTGATCTCATGGCAGTCAGGTAATCTCTTGATATAACCCAAAATTAGCAGATTGTATGGAGACCTAGAGACTAATATATTTTCTAACCCATGGATGAAACCTGAGTTCGAGCAGGGTAAAGTTAAGTTCTTTAGTCGGGAAGTCTCATGATAAAATCCAAGGTTAACAAATCTTCATGAGACTTTGTGTTTGCTCAGTCGGGGTATCGCCAGATATGAACTCATGGTCTGAATTGAAGTTAATTTAAGAAGAGAAACATGACACAAGTGGGCCCCGATAATTCTTTTGGTCACCAAGTCTCCAAAGAAAATCATGACATCAACAAATATTAAGAGACTTAGCGCTGGTTGTTGATCTAGTTTCAAATCGTATGGTAGTCGCTTAGTCTCCTGAGAAAACCATGGTTAAACAAAATATTCAGAGACATGGAGACTAATGTATTTTTATAACCACTAGTGTGACCTGAGTTCAAGCAAAGTTAAGTTGAAACCTTTCGGTTGCGTGGTCTTATGACATAACCAAGGTTAAGAAAAGTATTTCAAGATTATGAGATTGTTCAGTCGCCAGGTCTTTGGATGAAATCATGGTTAGAAGACAGGTTTGGTCAAATAGTCAAAGACTACAGTGTTGGTAATCATTGGCAAATCATAGTGTGACACATGGCAGCAACGGGCCTAGGTTCAATGTATTCATTCTCTAAGTCTCTTGACCACAATAAAATATTCCATATCATTTGGCGAGTATGAGTTTTCCTTTAGTCACTTGGTCTCATAAGAAAAGATAATATTCCAAGGCTATTAAGAGACTTAGTGCCAGTCGTTGATCAAATTTCTAATCTTGCAGTGGTCATGTGGTCTCGTGATGAACTCAGAGTTAACAAAATAATCCAGTGACTCAGCGATATGAAGGAAGGTGATTACCATGGGTTAAAGGGTGAGTCAAAGGACAAAGTCAAAGAATGAAGATCATCGACTATGATTTAAAGGGAATATAAGTTCAAAAGTGATCCGTTGATGCAAAAATCCATGCCAACTATGACAATTAAGGTTTAAATATTTAAAAATTCAAATATCTGATTGCATAGGTCATGGTAGTGGTGTGATTTCTCAGGAATTTGACAGAGAGATGGGTTGAGCTGACTTCTCAAGCTGTATTAATGGAAAAGTAAAGATATTCAAAGATATATCAGATTAAATGAGATATTTTTGTGGCATTGATAAGTATAATTGATAGACTTAGGGTTTTTGATTATTCTATTGCAAATGTATTAAAACCCTAATTTCTAAATCAGATTGTTTCCTTGAGCCTGTGTGCTAGGAGGAACATGTATCTAAGTTTTTTTAGAGATTTTTAGCTTAGATTTTTTAGTTTATGTAAAATTATCTGAGGCATTTTCTCTTGCCCTCTGGTTTTCAGCAGTTGTAACTTTTCATTGATGTTTAGATATTGCAAGGTATTTTGTAACATTCTTTTTGTTCTTAACCTTTCTTGTTTGAATTTCTCTTATTGAATTAAGTGTATTGAATTTTTTTAGAGACATCTTGGGGTTCCTAATCCTTCTTTCTTTTCTGTAATTAATGTGTACTCTGTGGATGATTTGATTTGAATGAGTTTTTGGATGTTATTTAATCCCTTATCACTCTGTCACATTCCTGTGCCTAGTTGTAGGAGTGAATGTCTATTTGCAGGTTGTAGCTTGTGTCTATTTGGGTAGGAAGGTTGTTGCTTGTGAAAATTTTTCTTTTCTCGCATAGTTTTTCTCCTTTCAGACCTCCCTATGAAATATTTATGCAAACCTATTCAGGAAGTTGTATTCTCCTAGATCTAAGTTTGTGTGTTGATCTCATTCATTGTACTATGATTCAAGTTATCTTTTGATGTATCACCTAGTAGGATAGTTTGCTTTCAGTTTTTTTTCCTTCCATGCACTCCTTCTATCCCTTTTCCCTCAAGAATTTACTTTCATCCATAAGAAGCAAATTTGGGTGATTATCCAAGAGGAACTAGCCTAGAACCTGGAGGTCTCATTTTAGTTCGCAAAGGTCCCACACCTAGAAATGATTCCCATGTTATACTAGATTATCAAGACTATGAGAGCTTGAACTAGGGTGCAAATTTAGTGTATAACAATTCTGGAATGCCTGGTGGGACTCACTACTAAAGGAAGTCTATTTGCAAAGATTATGCTATCTCTGATATACTGATTGCATAATAAAGACCTAAAGAGGTTTTCCTGTCAAGTATATCTGGTGACTCCATTGGTGAAGAACAGAAGACCCATTCATTTTCAAAGTATATGAGAAAGATTGAGACAAGAATCTCAAATCCTTTTGAGTTCTCAAAGATGCCTCTGAAAAGAAGTTACCACAGATCATCTCAAAGAACATCCTCTGCAAGGAGGGTACAATCTAAACCACATGATACTTCAGAGAGAAGAACTTTTCTTTTTCATTTCAAAAGAAGAGGAAGATATCTAACTAGAGAGCTACAAGAAGATTCAGTTCCACCCCTTAATACCACTCACACAGTTGCTACTCAGCAAATCATAGCCCCTGCAATGGCTAGACAGTTTTCTTTTTCCCCCTTCAATCAAGGAAGTCCGTTGAACTTTGCTCAACATCATGATGTGCCCTTGGTAGCACTCAAAATTCTACCTGATTGCATAGGTGAAGGACAAACAACAACTTTTGAACACATAAGAGATGTGACTACTATCTGTAGTATACATAATATCACAAAAGAAGATGTGGCTACCAAGCTATTAATAGCCTCTTTCAAAGGTAAGGCCTTAGAATGGTTTAGAAATATTTTTGTTGGTTCTATTAATTCATGGGATGGATTAGGAGATCATTGAGTAAATACTTTGAGGATAAATCAGATAATTTATCTTTGGTTGAGAAACTAACAACCATAAAGAGAGATCCTCAAGAACAAATGACATATTTCAATAGTAGATTCCTTCAGACATATAATAGAATCCCAGTCTGAGTAAGGCCATCAGCTGACCATGCTTTCCTATACTTGTTGAAAATTTTGAATAATCAAATCTCTATCATGATCCAATCCATGGGAGGTACCTCGTTGCCTCAAGCTTTCGACATAGCAGTTAGGGTTGAAAATTGCTTAATCCAGGCAGGCACGATAGCCACAAGGCCGCCCATGCCCCTTTTTCCTAACCTCCAACCCATTGCACCTCTGCAAATACCTCCTTTTACCCCTATACCTACTATGATAGAACCTTAGACCAACACTAGCTATGAGGAGTCCAAAGCGGTTCCTTCTAAAGAGCTACTCGAATTAAGAAGTAGTCAACAAAAAATGCAAAGTAGTCAGCAAGAAATGGCTAACTTGTTGCAAACTATGACCAAAGAGTTGAACAACTTAAAGAAGTAGGTGCAGGGGAGTCGACCATCCTATCAACAACAGAATCAAGGTACTAATCAATAGTATCAAAATCAAGGACAGTCTTATCAGAAAAATAGGCCCCAAGATCAAGGAGGCTACCAGAATCAAAGGCAGAACTACAATCAAAGGTCATTCCAGCCTTATAATCCAATGCCCCTTAATTTTGCAAATTTAGTAAGGGATATAGTTCCAAGTCAAAACAACCTTGCTATATAGATGGAATGGTGTTATCCTTGCAATCAGTCCCATAATCAGGCAACATGCTTAAATAGAGTAGTGCATCAATCACTCATGGTGCAAAATGCCTCAAATGCACAAGCAGAGGCCTCTTCTAGCGGGTCAATGCCTCAACAAGATATGCATGCTGATGAGACTGCTCTTTTTAATTAGGAGGAACAAGATTTCAATGGATTTTAATCCTCCATGCAAGCCCCAATTTCTCTATCCTACTTAACATATACATCATAGACCTCCTTGCCTTATTTTCCATATGATTATCAATGGATTTTATAGCCAAGATAGGAGGCTATCTTTCTTCTAACTGGTCTCACATGCCTTTCCATACAAGATATGGAACCAAGGTTACTATCAAGTCTGAATCACTCGCAACACACCATATAGAGCCTAATGTATCCAATGTACTCAATACAAGCTACCTTGCACTTGAAAACAATGACTTCCTAATCATCAGAGAAACAAATACCAAAATAGTGGGCATCCCAGATATCTATCTAGATGAATTGGAATCAGAAAGAGCCTTTGAGGCCCAAGCCAATGTTATTTGGGATGCTGGTTTGGGGACTTATTTGATTCAAGAAGAAATTTGCATAGAGCCAAATCTTTCCAAGGCAGATACTGAACTATCAAATCAGAGTGACCATGTTTGGGAACTATACTTTGATGGTGCTAGAAGAAGACATGGTGGTGGTGGTGGTGCTATGCTAGTTTCTCCTCAGGGAGAGAAGTATTATACAACTTTTAGGTTCATCTTCTCTTGCACTAGCAACACTTCTGAATATGAGAGCCTAGTGAATGGATTGAAATGGGAAAGAAAGGGAGGGATCAAAGCCCTAAAAGTATATGGTGATAGTGAGTTGGTTGTCAGCCAAGTGAGAGCCTGATAAGTGCACCCAAAAGTGATACAATGATAGCATACAAGCATCGAGTTTGGGATGCAATTAAAGATTTCCATGCTTTCAATATTGTTGCCATCCTTAGAAAATTAAATCAGAATGCAGATAGATTACCTGCTGTTGGATCTCAATATGATATCCCTAATAGCATTTCAAAAGAAAGACACTAACAACATATCAAAGTAATTGTTAGACCCTCTATTCCTGACAATAATATTAATTGGCAAGTATTTGACAATGATGAACAAATTTTGTAGTTCTTATTTGAAGAGGATGTCTTCTCAAAACATAACCAAGGTAGACTGATGCAAAACTATGGTGACCAAGTAGTACAACTTAAAACAAACAAGATGCCTAAGAGACTAGTCACCCTGGAGTCTATTTTCAACAAAGATGACAAAGCACATAAAAGTAAGGTTGGCCTAGTAGTTCAGCAAGAACATTGTACTGATCATGAGTTGGAGCCAGGTAAAAGTCTACAATTTGGGAAGGTAAATACTGATTCATAAAAGCAGGCTTATACCCAATTATTTCAAGAATTCATTGATATATTTGCATGGCAATATGAAGAACTCAAAGGTTTCAATCCTGCACTTGCTCAACATAAAATTGAATTAGAGCCAAATGCCAAACCAGTAAGGCAAAAGCAAAGGCCTGTCAACCCCAAGCTTGAGCCACTCATGCATAAAGAAGTACTCAAACTGATAGAGAGTGGTATCATCAACCCCATTAAGCATACTAATTGTGTTTCCAACCTCATTCCTATTAGGAAGAAGAATGGGAAATTCAGATTATGTGTTGACTTCAGAGACCTTAACAGGGCCTCCCCAAAGGACTGCCATCCACTGCCATCTATGGAGAAAATCCTAGAATGTGTCTCTGGATCTGAGAGATTTTCATTATTGGATGGCTATTTAGGCTACAATCATATCTTGGTTAATGAAGAAGATCAATATAAGACTGCATTTATAACCAAGTGGGGAACCATGGATTATCAAAAGATGCCCTTTGGTTTGTCTAATGAAGATGCTACTTTTCAAAAGGCAATGGATACGGCCTTTAAAAGCCTCATGTACAAATTTGTACTGGTCTACTTAGATGACATAACTTTTTATCTAAACATGCAGCAGATCATATCAAACATCTGAGGAAAATATTTGAAAGGTGTAGAGAGTTTGGGATATCTCTTAATCCCCAGAAGTGTGTGTTTGAAGTTCATGAAGGGAAATTGTTAGGATATATAGTATCCCAGAAACGAATTATAGTAGACCCTAAGAGGATTTCAGCTATCTTAGACCTCTCGTATCACAAGAAAGGGCTTCAATCTTTCATAGGAAGGATTAACTTTGTTAGGCGTTTCCTGCCAAATATTGTAGATTTACTAAAGCCTTTGACAACTATGTTAAAGAAGAATTTAGATTTTAGCTGGAGAAAAGAAGGGAAAGCTAATTTCCAAGTTATCAAGGAGGCCTTGATAGAGGCTCCTACCCTATTGAGCCCAAATTTCAGTAAGGATTTTATCCTTTATGCTTATGGGGGATCAAATGCTATATCTGCAATATTGAATCAAGAAAACCCAGAAGGATTGGAGCAACCTATTTCTTTCTTTAGCACATGTTTAGAAGAGTATGAGCAAAGATATTCCTTTGTAGAAAAACACATGCTTTCTATGGTCAAAAGCCTAAAGAAGTTCATACATCTGTTAACCCACAACAAGGTACAATTGAAAGTTACTCATCCTAGTGTCAAAGAATTCTTGATTTCTAGGGACTTGAATGAAAAAAGAGTTGGTTGGGTTACCAAGGTCATGGAATATGACATTGATATCCAAATCACTAAACTAGTAAGAGGGAGAGGCTTATGTGAGCAACTGATAGAGGATAATACCCTAAGAAAACAAGAGCAAGAAAATGCATCTCTAGTTGTACATTCGACAGAAGATCATGCCAAGGAAACAGGTTGGTTGCCTAACATGGTTCATTACTTGAAGACATGAAAATCTCCTATAGGTTTGGATTCAACAAAGAGAAGGTACTATAGATTACAATCTGTTCCCTTTGTGCTAATAGATGAAATTATTTTTAGAAAGGATCACAATGGTGTCCTTTTGAGATGCATAGATTCATAAAAGATAGCAAATGTCCTATTTGAGTTTCATGATGGACCTTCTAGAGGTCATTTATCTCCTAGGACTACTGCTTTTAAAATCATGAGGGTTGGATACTATTGGCCATCTATCTTCAAGAATAGTCATGATTATGTAAGAAAATGCATCAAGTGTGCCATGTTTGTAGGAAAAGAAAAGTTTGCAGCCTTGCCCCTTCAGCCCATCAGAACAGGATAACCTTTCATGAGATGGGGAATATATTTCATTGGCATGATTAATCCTCCATCTAGTGCAGGCCATAAGTGGATAATTACTACAACAGATTATTTCAATAGATGGATAGAGGCAGTTGCATTGAGGGAAGCAAATGAGAATGTTGTCCTAAGTTTTTATGATGATATAATTCATAGATTTGGTGTCCCTGACTCCATTATTTCAGACAATGCACTAGCTTTCATAGGCCTCAAAGACTTAGATTGGGAAATTAGACATGGTGTTTATTTGAACATGAGTTCAAACTATTACCCTCAGGGGAATGGTTTGCCAGAATCAACTAATAAGAACTTGATTACGATAATCAAGAAGACATTACAAGACAACCAAAGAGATTGGAAAACCAAATTGAAATCTACCTTATGGTTAGATAGAATTACCCCAAAGAATATCATTGGGAATTCTCCTTACATGTTAGTATATGGAAGAGAAGCTAAGTTGTCCATTTCAAACTAATTGCCAGCTTTGGACCTAGCTACTCAATATGTCTTGTTTGAAGAAGGAGATGCTTTTCAAATTAGGTATGCTTAGATTATGGAATTAGAGGAACATAGAGATAGATCCATGAAAGATATGGAATTCCATCAGATGCAAACAAAGAAAATATTTGACAAAAGAGACAGGGCTAGAAATTTGAAAATTGGGGATGTAGTCCTCAAATGGGATGAGTTCAAGACCAAGCTTGGCAGACATACTAAATTTGATTCCTTTTGGAGACGTCCATTCATCATCACTAAGTGCAAGGAGCACAATGCTTTCTAGTTATCTACTCTTGGAGGAGACCCCTTGCCCATTTCTATTAATGGATTCCACTTGAAAGCTTGTTTTGAGGTTTGTCCTTCCTTATAAATATTTGTAAGTCCTTTTCCTTGTTTTTTGTCCCTGCTTTCTAGGTTAGTTTCTTTCTTTCCAAGAAGTTCTCATGCACAATTAGTGGTTCCTCCTCCTGGTTTCAATCTATTTCCAAGGTTTCTATTTTTCTCAGAAGATGACTCCTATGCCCTATGGATGTCAAAGGCTACTGGTTCTCAATGTCTAGAAGGCTGACATCCAGCAAAAATTGTCAAGAATGTTACCCAAAATTTCCCCATCATGCAAATTTTGTCTACAGGTGGAGTAAATGAGGCTCCCACGAGGGTAGAGCCTAGCATGTGAAAATCTTTAATTTTCTAGTCTTGTTTGTGTCTTCTGCATTTTTCTAAGACTTTGGTTTACCCCATTGTCCATGTAAAATAACCTAAGTATGCAAAACCCTATGCAACTTTGATATAAACCCTAGCCAGTCCAATGCCTTTTCTATTTTCTCATTACCTTTTCAGGATGACTTAAGTTCCTTTTAAGTCACATGCACTTTTACTTTGCCTTTAGTCTCCCAATCACATGATAAAAACAACATATTCCATATCATCTAGTGATCCCGAGATTGCCTTAGCCACGCGCTCTCCATAAATAAAAGCATATTCTCAAATCATCAGGAGACTTAGCGCTAGCCATTCGATCAAGATCTGATCTCAAGACAGTCAGGTAATCTCCTGATATAACCTAGAGTTAGTAGATGGTATAGAGACCTGGAGACTAATGTATTTTCTAACCCACAGATGAAACTTGAGTTCGAGCAGGGTAAAGTTAAGTTCTTCAATCAGGAAGTCTCGTGATAAAATCCAAGGCTAACAAACCTTCATGAGACTTTGCATTTTCTCAGTCGGGTTATCATCATATATGAACTTGTGGTCAGAATCAAAGTTAAGTTAAGAAGAGACATATGACACAAGTGGGCCCCGGTAATGCTTTTGGTCACCAAGTCTCCAAAGAAAATCATGACATCAGCAAATATTAAGAGACTTAGCGTTGGCTGTTGATCCAGTTTCAAATCGTATGGTAGTTGCTTAGTCTCCTAAGAAAACCATGGTTAGAAAAAATATTCAGAGACATGGAGACTAATGTATTTTTATAACCACTGGCATGACCCGAGTTCAAGCAGAGTTAAGTTGAAACCTTTCGATCGCGTGGTCTCATGATGTAACCAAGGTTAAGAAAAGTGTTTTGAGATTATGAGACTATTCAGTCACCAGGTCTTTGGATGAAATCATGGTTAAAAGGTGGGTTTGGTCAAATAGTCAAAGACTACAACATTGGAAATCATAGTGTGACACATGGCAGGAGTGGGCCCAGGTTCTATGTATTCAGTCTCTAAGTCTCGTGACCATGACAAAATATTCCATACCATTTGGTGACTATGATTTTTCCT
Source organism: Thuja plicata (assembly GCA_018584345.1). Taxonomy (NCBI): domain Eukaryota; kingdom Viridiplantae; phylum Streptophyta; class Pinopsida; order Cupressales; family Cupressaceae; genus Thuja; species Thuja plicata. The sequence continues at coordinate 1,485,857 of MU223263.1, forward strand.
TTAATCGCTTGGTCTCATAAGCAAAGAGAATATTCCAAGGCTATTAAGAGACTTAGCACCAATCGTTGATCAAATTTCTAATCTTGTGATGGTCACGTGGTCTCGTGATGAACTCAGAGTTAACAAAATAATCCAGCGACTTAGCGATATGAAGGAAGGTGTTTACCATGGGTTATAGGGTGAGTCAAAGGATAGAGTCAAAGAATGAAGATTGACGACTGTGATTCAAAGGGAATATAAGCTCAAAAGTGATTTGTTGATGCAGAAATCTATGCCACCTGTGACTGTTAAGGTTTAAATATTTAAAAATTCAAATATCTGATTGCAGAGGTCATGGTGGTGGCATGATTTCTCAGGAATTTGACAGAGAGATGGGTCGAGCTGACTTCTCAGGGTGCATTAATGGAAAAGTAAAGATATTCAAAGATATATCAGATCAAATAGGATATTTTTTGTGGTATTGATGAGCAGAATTGAGAGACTTAGGGTTTCTGATTATTCTATTGCAAATGTATTAAAACCCTAGTTTATGAATCAGATTGTTTCCTTGAGCCTACGTGCTAGGATGAACATGTATATAAGTTATTTTTTAGAGCTTTTTAGCTTAGATTTTTTAGTTGATGTAAAATTATCTGAGGCATTTTCTCTTGTCCTCTGGTTTTTAGCAGTTGTAACTTTTCATTGATGTTCAGATATTGCAAGACATTTTGTGACATTCTTTCTGTCCTTAATCTTTCTTGTTTGAAGTTCTCTTGTTGAATTAAGTGTATTGAATGTTTTCAGAGACATCTTGGGGTTCCTGAGCCTTCTTTATTTTCTGAAATTCATGTGTACTCTGTGGATGATTTGATTTAATTGATTTTGTGGATGTTCTTCAATCCCTTATCACTCTGTCTCATTCTTGTGCCTAGTTGTAGGAGTGAATGTCTATTTGTAGGTTGTAGCTTGTGTCTATTTGGGTAGGAAGGTTGTTTCTTATGAAAATATTTCTTTTCTTACATATTTTTTCTCCTTTTAGACCTCTCTATGAATTATTTATGCAAACCTATTCACGAAGTTGTGTTCTCCTAGATCTAAGTTTGTGTGTTGATCTCATTCATTGTACTGTTATTCAAGTTATCTTTCGGTGTATCACCTAGTAGGATAGTTTTCTTTCAATTTTTTGCCTTCCATGCACTCCTTCTATACCTTTTCCCTCAAGAATTTACTTTCATGCATAAGAAGCAAATTTGGGTGATTATCCAAGAGGAACCAGCCTAGAACCTAGAGATCTCATTTCAGTCAGCAAAGGTCCCACACCTGAAAATGATTCCCATGTTATACTAGATTATCAAGTCTATGAGAGCTTGACCTAGGGTGCAAATTTAGTGTATAACAGGGATTTCTATAAGTAGTATTGATCTGGATTTATTATGTTTATGTCTTGGAATCTCTGACAAAAGTTGATTGTTGTATTTCTGACTTTGGTTAAAAGGGATTTCCCAATGGATAAAGCACTGATCATTGAGTAATATCTTCTATATTGATGCATATCTAGTTAGGTTTTGGCTATGTTCTACATTTTAAACATAAACTCCAACATATCTGAAGGTTTTATGTTGTTTGTGATGTTGTGAACTAACCTCGTGCTCCACTTTAAGGTTGATGTTCAATGGTTGATTAGCCGGTCATCTAGTATCTCCTGGTAGTGTTGAGCCATTGTGAGATCTCTGCTTATTTACGTCTTACTGAATATTTGAGGGTGTCTAAGGGTGTCCCTTCCTTGGTTTTGCAGAACCTAAAGCATAGAAGGATGGATCTACATCCTTGTTAATTGGTCCTTTTTAGTCTTGGTTGAATATTGGGAGTTGGCTACTCTTTAAAATACATCAAAGGGTGAAAAGGTTGTTGATGAGTGATCACAACATAAAAAGGAACCAACATGACTTTTTATTTTTCTAATAGCAATGTCAACTATCTACAAATGCCTAAAATATGAACCACGACAATCACTCGACACCTATATGACACTTCAAGAAAAAGTGTTTACAAATACACTCATGGACCGC
>MU223263.1:1511587-1524772 GCA_018584345.1 Thuja plicata
GCTTTATATTTTGGGTACCTGATCAGGCCTAGTTGCCGGGACCCTTCTTTCCTGCTTTCTGCAGTAGTTTAGCAGTTTTGCTTCTCCCTAAGTTACACTTAAGGGGGGGTGTTAGAGTAATCTTTAGAAATTACTCCTTAGTGCTTAAGTTAGACTTAGGAAAGTTTCCTTTTCTGAGTTGTTTCCCTTTTAGGGTTTTGACATCCTTTATAAGGATTGTCCTCTTTGTATTTCGATAAGGAGTTTATTCAGTATTGTTGATAATATAGAAATCATTCTTTTCAACATGATGTCTCCTCTGGCTTTTTGGCCGCCTTAGATCCTTCTCTCTTCTGTCTTCTTCTTCTGTGTAATAGTCTTTGCATGCAGGTGATCTTGGTTGCATTGCGTTTTAGCAATCTCAACATTATTAATATATTATTCCCCAACCCCAAAGTCAAAAATGCCTTGGGGGGATGAATTGCAATGGGGAGAGTGCAGGTTAACATGACATGTTTTGGGGGCCCACCACATATCCTACCTACATCCTTCAACAAGGGATTTCATATGGCATTACAAGACCTCCAAAGGTGGCATGGGCTACAAGGCAGGGAGTATAATGTGTTTTCTATGGCCCACCTACCAATCTCCCATCCTCCAAGGTGAATTCGCATGAAGGGAGAGTTGACTTGGAAAAAGGGCATGTCAGAATTGTTGGGTATGACAGCAAGGGGGAGGGGCACATAACCTAAGTAGTGCAGCCCCAAAAAACCTTTAAATTTATTAATAAAATTTGCAAAGTGGCGCCCAAACAAGAGGTAAGAAGGGTAAGGAGTATGGTAAGGGTGGGGCCTACGGGAAATGGGTTAAGGCAAGGTGAGTTAAATTTAGTATTTAGGATTAATTACATGGTTAAGTTAGGGGAATTAGGAATTCAAATTTGATTAGAGAGGGAGAACATTGGAAAATGAATATTCTCTGTGGTAAGGAGAATATTTCCTTTCCCATACAAATTTCAGAGAGCATTTTTGCTCTAAATCTAGAAAGTGTTATGGGCTTTGTTTGTTTTAAGCTCTTCCATTTTGATTTACTTGGTTCATATTTTTTACAATAGACCATTGTATGCATTGGGTTGATTTATAAGGACAATATACCAAGAATATTAATAATACTAATTGATTTTTATATTAACCTACTAACTAGTTTGGTTTGTTATTGATATCAAGGTTATTTCTTCTTCTCAAGAGTTGAGATAGAAATGGAGATTTTCAAAGGGAAAGTGGAGTGTTCCAATAACTTGGAAACTTACATTTACATGCATTATGGAGACTTCAAGCTTCTCAAATCCTCATGATTGTTAGGAAATAAAACTATTATATTGTGTTTCTCTTTCAATGTTGGGTATCCCTCCAAACATGAATGGTTAACTTCTTCTCTTTTTTTTTTTAAGCAATAGAATGCAATATGCATGAACTAAAGAATCCATCATTTACATAAAGAATGAGATCTTACAATCTAAATTTACACATCTTCAAGATGATAAACCTACACAATCCATGGATGGTATGCAACATTTCTTCCTTTAATAAATAATTACATAAAGAAGGAGATCTCTTCACATCTAGCTTGAAAAGCATCAAAAAAGAACATTACAACAATCAACAAGAATGAATTTTAATACAATGAGTGACTATGCAAAATTGAAGTTGCTTACACACAACCACCCCCAAATAGGGATTTCTTTGAAGCTTCTTCACCATCATCATGACTCCAAAAACCTGCAAATTTTATCAGAGAAACCATGGGAAGCTCACCTCCCAACCAAGGTCTCAAGGAGACCACCCCCGAGCTTGGATAACCAAGGCTAAACAAGATTTCACATCCAAATTCTCACAAACATCTTATATGCACAAAACAACAATAAACTCCCAACCAAGGTTTCACAAATGGGTTTTCCAAAACCCATTGAAGTAGGGTGACAGTGGGCTTTTCTAAGGAGGAGAATGCCATTTGTATTTTTTAAAAATTTCTCAATAAAATTTTTTCCATGCCTTTCTAAGGATTCATTGACATTCCTTCCATATACACATTTGGTCATTTCTATACCAAAACAATATTTGCAACATGGCTTCATAGAGCCCATACTGCATGAAGTTATCCCTCTTCTCCAAGAGAAGAGACTATCACTACAATGGAGAGTTCAACTAACCCCTTCACCCAAGGCCACTTCTTCCCTTCCCAAAGGGTGAGCAATGCCTTAACTCCCATGAACATCACTCCCAAACCAAAAGAATAAGAATTGATACAAAAATCGAAATGCATTTCCAACCCAACACATGACAACAAAAATTTACATATAACAACACTATACAAGATTACATACATGAACACCATACAATATTTCATATTCATAAAACAATAACATCCAAATCTACTTGCAACAAACAAGCACCTCATGGCAAAGGAAACCAACCTTCCAAATGTGTTATGGCAAACATGAAACTTGAGAAGAGCACAATTCCTTATCCTCCCTCTATCCAAACCCTAATTGTCTCTAAAATTAGAGAGTGGGTGAACACCCACTATGTCTCCCAAAATCTTCTAAAAAGACCCCCAAAAGTGTACTCAAGACTTAGAAAATAATGAGACACGACAACTAGCCTTTTTGTCTCCCCTCTTAATTGTGAGTTTAGTAAGGAGTATGGGACAAGTTAGATGCATGTGGCCATCTCCATTTTCGCCACTTTTGAAAAGTAGGCATTTTGGAGAGTCATAATGGTGAGCTAGGTTCCTTCCATAGGTAAAAACTAGCCCTAACCCAAGGTACCCCCTAAGGGTTAACTAATTTGGTCAAAAAATACACTTTAGGGTCACTTTTAATCCCTCCAAATTGCCCTTAAAGTTTAAATCCGAGTTCCAACATGATGTAATCCCTACAAGGCATCTATATGCAAGTGGGATTAATATAATATCATATAAGGTTAGGTGATTCTTTCCCAAGCCCTAATTGACATGTCACTATCCACATGGACAACTAAACTTGTGGAGTTATATCAACAATATGAAGATATTTCTAGTCCCATGGTATATATTCAATTAATGGTTGATATGGCAATAAGGAGGCATGCCAAGAGTGAAGAGGTCACATTAATGAAGGATTTTATGCAACCAAATGTTAACAGTGTTGTTGATATTGTTGGAAATGAGTTGAGAAATTGAGAGGGGAGGGGTGAATCAGTTACCACAAAAACAAATCCAAGTCCCTTAGATATCTTAAAAAAACTTTTCATTGTTGCTCGGTTAACACAGATATTCTACTATCACTCAATTAACATAGCAAATATTAAGATATTAACTGTGATTATCCTTTAGTAATTAATTGTAGAAACATAAAGCATAAAGAAAATAACATGTACACAGATAACACCAAGATTTACCGTGGAAATCCAATATGGGAAAAACCACCAATTGCAGCTAGTTATTGTTTTTCACTCTTTTGAAGTGAGCCCTAATAGGAGCCAACTCTGTTAAAGGTTACAATGCACACTGTTAGGTGTGACCCTGTTAGAGGATTTAATCAGCCTATAACGAGTGGCTTTGTGAAATGTCTTCAAACACTTCAATGTAGAAATGTCACCTTGTGAGAGGACCTATAAAAGACTGTTAAGTCTACTCTGTTAAGAGATTTTGGATCAGTAAGCTAATATTTTCAAAAAGTAACAATGGATTGACCTGTTTGACGAAGCAACTATCTTTGCTTATTTAGATCTCTACTCTGGTTTTGAAACTTTATCCTTACTGATCGAATATTCTATTGCAGCTCTGTATGTTCTGTACTTAATCAGAATCCCATCTTACTTATTCACCTTCGCTCTTCATATCACCAACACATACTTCTTTTTCTTACTTCAACACATTCAATCCACACTTGACCTTATATATATATATATATATATATATATGATAAGCCTTGTCAAGTCGGCTTGAATAACCTTTCAAATAAAAAATAAAACTTAAGTCTGTCGGCTGCATGAAACCAATTAACCATAAAATATAAACTGTTGTTAGTCGGCTGACACTAAAAGCATAGCTCGATTAATACTAAAATCCTTCAATTCCCAACCAATACTGTAATGCCCGAGTGAACTCGATTAGAACTGAAAATCACTTTGGTCTTCTTCAATGGCCGAGAGAGATTGGCATACACTTGACTATGCTCGGATAGGATTAGAAATTTGTGTAGACATCACTATATTTGTGTAAACATCAATGACAATACATAATTGAATAATTGTCATCAACAATCTCCCTCTTTGGCATTGATGGAAATACAACATGTCATAATACAAAGAATTATAAAGAAATAGTAACAAGGATATAATTTAATTAATGTCCTTAGCTTGAATTTGATCCTTATCCAGAAAACTCCCTCTGTCTTCACAATCATTGAAATACAGATTTCTCCCTCTTACATTAATCTCTTTTCTCTGATAAAATTTATCCCTCTGTCATCAATATCTCCCTCAGTAATCTTTCCTTTAATATTTTTGCTTTTGGCATGACATCAATAACTCTCCCTCTTCGACAACCAATGCCAAAGACACCATTCAATACACATCCAATGAAGTTGTAATGTACTTGTTTGTATTGATTCATATGCAATAATCTCTGGCACTCTACATCAACATGTTAAATCGATTCTATAGCTTGGTTGATGCATCACTAATCTGTCCATTCGTGAGCCTCAGGTATGGGAATCACCCCTAGCTTTCCTTTAAGATACAAGAATGTATCCTTAAGTAACAGTTTTGAGAATATGTCTGCAATTTGTTCTTTAGTATTCACATATTACAACCTTACTTCCTTGTCCTGAACCAATTCTCTCAAGAAATGGTACTTTATTGCAATATGTTTAGTTATCGTATGCATCACAGGGTTCTTTGAAATGTTAATTGCAATAGTGTTGTCACAGTAGATAATGACTAGGTCTTTGATTTCCTCCTTCATACCTGACAACATTTGTTGAGCCATATGATATGTGAACAATTCACTGAGCTGCAACAACATACTCCCCCTCTACTATAGATTTAGAAATGCAATTCTATTTCTTGCTGGTCCAAAAAACTAACCTCTTACCAAGGAATAATGATCCATCGCTTGTGCTCTTTCTGACATCAATACTTCCTGCCCAATCAACATCAGTAAAATTCTTCAAATCAAATTTTCCTCCTTTCTTATACCATAATCCATATTCTTTAGTACCCTTAAGATATCTCAAAATCTTTTTGATAGCCATCAAATGATTCTCTCTAGGATTAGCTGAAAACCTTGCAACAATACCAACTGCTAATGCAATATCAGGTCTAGTGTGAACAACATATTGAAGTTTACCAATCATAGATCTGTAGGTAGTCTGACTTACTTCCTTTGAATCATCATCCTTAGACAATTTATGTCCAGTAGGCATAGGTGTTCTAACTATTCCGGAGTCTTCCATTCCAAACTTCTTCAGTATCTCTTTGATGTATTTAGACTGAGTAATGTAGATACCATCCTTCATCTAATAAACTTTTAAACCAACAAATAATTTGATTTCACCAAACATAGACATCTCAAATTACTTACTCATAGCTTCAGAGAATGCTTTGCATAAATCATCATATCTAGTAAAGAGTATATCATCAACAAATATCTCTGCTAATAGTATCGTGTTTTGAGGTCCTTCTTTGATATACAAGCTATTATTGTCATTAGTTCTCTGAAATCCAATACTTATCAAGTAACCATGCAATCTTTCATACCAGGCTCTAGGATCTTGTTTCATTCCATACAATGCTTTGTGCAATTTGCAAACCATATTCCTTTTGTTAGGATCAACAAAACCTTCAGGTTGCTCAATATAGACTTCCTCTTCAAGAATTCCATTCATAAATGTTGATTTTAAATCCATTTGGTATACCTTGTATCCTTTATGTACAACATATGCCAGAATATTTCTAACTCCTTCAAGTCTTGCAACAGGAGCAAAATTTTCTCCATAATCAATACCCTCTTCTTGAGCATATCCTTTACATACCAATCTTTCTTTGTTTCTAGAAACTTCACCTTTTTCATTCATCTTGTTTCTGAAATCCCACTTAGTACCAATCACATTCTTGTCTTTTGGTCTAGGTACAAGAGTCTAGGTTTTGTTCTTTTTTATCTACTCAATCTCTTCATTCATGGCTTCTATCCAGTTTTCATCATTCAATGCATCTTTAATAGATCTAGGTTCAATTTCGCTAAGCAAACATGTACCTTTAATTTTGTACCTTGTCATTACACCTTGTGTCTTGTCTCCAATTATTTGTTCAGGTGCATGATGCCTTCTAACATATTTTGTAAGTATAGGTTCCTTCCTCTTTGATTCTGGACTTGATCCACTTGGTTCACCATGTTCAAATGTTCTATTCTTCTCTTCCAACTGGTACTCGGGTTCCACTATCTGAGACTCGGGCACCTCTGTCTAAGACTCGGGTGCCTCTATCTGTGACTCGGTTCCCTCTATCTTTGACTCAGTTTCTTTAGTCTAAGACTTGGTTTCTTCAATTAGCATGCCAGGTTGCATAGGTTGCAAAAATATTTGTGCAGATAAATTCAATGGTTGAAAAGGTTTCTGTCCAATCACCATTGCCTATGTCTTGGGTATAGTATCAAGTTCATAATACACACAATTTTTGTAGTCCTCGGGCTCTTTACTGCCCTGTTCTTCACTTCTCTCTACAAACTCATCAATCATTACATGTACACTTTCTATGACTTTATGAGTAGTAAGATTCAAACATGTATATGCTTTTCTTTTGTAGGAGTAACCTAGGAATATACCTTCATTACCTTTTACATCAAATTTTCCATTTCTTACTTCCTTCAAGATGTAACATTTACTTCCGAATACTTTGAAATAAGGAACATTGGGTTTATAGCCATACCATAATTCAAAAGGTGTCTTCTCACTACCTTTATTCAATTGAACTATGTTCAAGGTGTGAATTGCAATTTTGATGGCTTCCTTCAAGTATTTGGTAGAAAAATTCTTTTCAATCATCAAGGTTCTTACATAATCCATAATAGATCTATTTCCTTTTCCTGCTATCCCATTCTGTTGTGGTGTACTTTGGGAAGATACTTGTGTCTTGATTCCTTTTTCATTAGATAATTCATTGAACTCATTAGAAATGAATTCACCTCCTCTTTCAGATCTTAAGCATTTAAGTTTCTTTCCTGTTTTTTTCTCAAGTCTGGCAAGGTTCCACTTAAACTTCTGATTTTTCTTTGAGAAACATAACAGTCATCATTTTAGAATGGTCAACAAGAAATAGAATGAAATACTTCTCACCTGTGTAACTTTTTGTTCTGATTGGTCCACAAAAATCAGTATGCACTAACTCCAAGACTTCTTTTGTATCGTAATTCTTTCTCTTGAAACTAGTTTTTCCCATCTTCCCAATTTGACATTGTTTGCATATTGCTAATTTAGGTTTCTCCATAATAGGAATACCTCTTACTCTTTTGTTCTTACTGGTGTTTATCAGGTTAATAAAATTCACATGACATAACCTTTTATGCCATAACCAAATTTCTTCTAATTGTGCAATAAAACATGAACTTTCAGTGAGATCAAGATAGAATAGATTAACTTTTGTTTGTCTGTGAGATCCAACTACATTTCCCTTACCATCTAGGATCCTTTCATTATCATTCATGAATTTTACCTTGAAGCCAATTTTATTCAGCTGTGCCACACTTCGTAGATTATGCCTTAGTCCTTCAACCCAATAAGCATTATCACATTTGATTCCTTCTGTTAGAGCAATACAACCTTTACCTTTCACATAGCATGGTTCATCATTCCCAAAACTGAGACTCGCACCATCATAGTGCTCAAGATGTTAAAATTTGGTTTTATCACTAGTCATCTGGTGAGAGCAACCACTATCAATTATCCAAGTGTCATTCTTTCTAATATGAGAGTAAAGTGCAATCTTTTCATTATATTCATTGTTTGACTCATGCTTAATATAAATGTAAACCATTTCATCTTCATCTTCACCACTATCAAAATCTTTTGCAATATAACAAGATTTCTTACCTTTGTCCTTGCAGCTTTTGTGCTTGTTGAAATCTTTCTTGCCTTTGTACTTTTTGAACTTTTTCTCATCTTTGTCTTCTTTGTTCGGACACTTAGCAGCAATGTGACCAACCTCATTACATGAAAAGAAAAGAAATGGTATTCTTCCTTTGTACTTTCCTTTGGCAGCTCTTTTTGCGAGTAATGCTTCAATGATTTCTAGATCTTCATCATCACTTTCACTGTGAATCTATTTTCCTTTTGAGTTTGTATCCATCTTTCCAAGGTTAAGTTTATCTTTGAATGAAGACTCAAAATTGCTAGGATTAGGAGAATAATTGTCAAAATTGTCCAACTCAAAAGCTGTAAGCCTTCCAACCAATGCTTCCAGAGTTATATCATTACCGCACCTCATCTCTTGAATAAATGAAACTCTAATAGCATAGATAGGAAGCAAAGTTCTCAATACCTTACTAACCATTGTTTTGTCTTCAATTGTTCCACCGACAGGTCTAATGACACTTACACTTTTCTTGATTCTTTCACTATATTTTGTAATGTCTTCTCCTTCGTTCATTTTCATCTGATCAAACTGATCTCTAAGACTTTCTTCTTTGGCTCTCTTTACATTTTCATCTCCTCCATGTATATCATGTAGTTTCTTCCACATATCATAGGCAATAGGGACGTCCTTGACTTTATCAAATTTGGCATAGCTAAGTAAAGAAGCAATATCAGTCATCATTATGTTATGATTCTTTATGTCCATCATTTGTTCCACAGACATCAGTCTTGGCATTTCCACATACTTGTGATCTAGTAATTGCAAACCAGTGTCTCCAATAGTAGACAGATGTAGCCTCATCAAATCTTTCCATGCAACAAAGTTGTCTTTGTTAATCTTTGGGATCTCCCTTCTATAAGACATCTCTGATCTTTAGCTTAGGCCTTCAAACTTTTCCTAAAAGCACCAACAACTCTGATACCAATTGTTGGAAATGAGTTGAGTAACTGAGAGGAGAGGGTAAAAGCACAAAGCTATGTCACGTTTCAAGACCACTTATCAGCATAGCTAAATTTGAGTATTTCTAAATAAAAATTATTTTTTGTCAAACATATGGTCTAGCTAAATTCATTCTAGCTAAGCTAGATAAGTGGTTAAACTTTTTCAATTGGAAATTTCTATTAAATGCATGTTTTATACCAGTTACCAAAGAAATAAAATTATTTCAGAAAATCGATGTTTCAATAACCCCTATTCTTTTTAATGATATTTTAAAAAAATATAAAAAAAACCCTTTTGTAGAGCTTAGAATCAATTTTATTGTCATGTAAATTTTATAGTATTTTGATTATATCTAATATATTATAATTTCAAAATACGAGTAGGTATTTTAACATTCGAGAAGATGTTGCTTCAAATAAATAAATAAATAGTAAATCATATCAAAAAAATTTAAAATTTATATTTAACACTAGAGGAGAGAGTCCTCTTCAAGAATATGTAATTTTTTTTTCTCAATGGTGTAGATTTGATAGGGAAAATTTGGTGGGAGATGAAAACTGTCGATTTCAGATAAGTTCAACTTGAGCAGTTATAACGGAGAAAATATACATTGAAAACCAATATTTGTTCTTTTCTGCACTAGCTATACATTTTATCTATAACATATTTTTAAATTAGAGGAAAAATAGATTATTTGCATAGACTTGTTTGGTGGGAACTACCCAGATTTTCACCAGTTTTCAGCACTTGAAAAATGGACTTCAAAAATTAAAAAACTATGTCAATTCTTGTTCAAATTTTTTTTAAAAATTAATAGGCATAAAATTTATCCATTTTTACACTTTTCATCAGTTTACATCATCCTCAAATTCTAAATACAAATGCCATTTTTATGTCATTAAAGTTGAACAGTTTGCATGTTGTGGTCCTCCTTTATAAAAGTGTGACAGAGGTTTGTAATTTTACCTGGGAGGGGTGAATCAGTTACCACAAAAATAAATCCAAGCCCCTTAGATGTCTTAAACAACCTTTTCATTGTTTCTTGGTTAACACAGATATTCTACTATCACTCGGTTATTAACTGTGATTATCCTTTAGTAATTAATTGGAGAAACATAAAGCATAAAGCAAATAACATGTACATAGATAACACCAAGATTTAACGTGGAAACTCAATATGGGAAAAACCACCAATTGCAACTAGTTACTTTTTAGTAATTAATTGGAGAAACATAAAGCATAAAGCAAATAATATGTACATAGATAACACCAAGATTTAACGTGGAAACTCAATATGAGAAAAACCACCAATTGCAACTAGTTACTTTTTTCACTCTTTTGAAGTGAGCTCTGTTAGGAGCCAACCCTGTTAAAGGTTACAATGCACACTATTATGTGTGACCTTGTTAGAGGATTTAATCACCCTGTAAGGAGTGAAATTTTGAGAGGTCTTCAAACACTTCAATGTAGAAAGGTCACCTTGTGAGAGGATTTACAAAAGACTGTTAAGTCTACTCTGTTAAGAGATTTTGGATCACTGCTACAATTGTCAAAGAGTAACAATGGATTGACCTTTGGACGAAGCAACTATCTTTGCTGATTCAGATCTCTGCTATGGTTTTGAAACTTGACCCTTATTGATCAAATATTCTATTGCAGCTTTGTATGTTCTGTACTTAATCAGAATCCCATCTTATTTTTCCTTTGCTCTTCATATCACAAATACATACTTCTTTTTCTTACTTCCACACATTCAATCCACACTTGACCTTATATATATATATATATATATATATATATAAAAGCCTTGTCAAGTCAACTTGAATAACCTTTCAAATAAATAATAAAACTTCAGTTTGTTGGCTGCATAAAATAAATTAAAAATAAAATATAAACTATTGTTAATCGGCTGACACTAAAATCATAACTTGGTTAATACTGAAATCCTTCAATGCCCGACCAATACTGTAATGCCTGAGTAAACTCAGTTAGAACTGAAAATCACTTTGGTCTTTTTCAATGCCCGAGAGAGCTTGGCATACACTTGACAGTGCTCGGATAGGATTAGACATTTGTGTAGACATCACTATATTTGTGTAAATATCAATGATAATACACAATTGAATAATTTTCATGAACGGATATGCCTTATATACCTTCACTTTGTGATATGACAAGTGATTTTTTTTGTCCAAGTGTGTTTGAAGAGTTGTGTGAATTTGAATTTGAATCACTTGAAGCTCATAATGATTTTGAAAGCTCTTTTTGTGATGATAAGAAAGATATATTTTGTGATCAACAAATGGAAGCCCAATGTACAATTGAAGACAACTTTAAAAAAAAATTATAATCCCCTTTATGAAGAGATAATAAAAGAGGATCAATTGTTTATCAGTAAACCTGAAAGTGATTTTCAGATTTTCACAAATCCATTATATGATGACACACGTGAAGATGGCCAAGTCTAGGTATAAACCATCCTTACAAAAAAACTCTTAAACATGGCTGAGAAACCAACATCTCCATTAAACTTTCTGAGTTTAATAAGGTGAAGCATGTCACTAGCACATTGGGTGCTTAAAAATTTATAGAATCTTTCACGAACCTTCTCCACAACGTGGTGAAAAGTGGAAAACATATCATATCCATATGCAAAACCAAAGGAATTATGATATTACCTTACGATTACACAACAATTAAGGAAAAGGACCAAGGTTGAAATGTGTTACTAACACATTGATTGCTTGAAAGTTCCATGAACCTTTCACCAATGTTGGATGTCAAATCTGGCCTTTCACATGGATGGATTATTAGTAGAGGAGAATATCTTTGAATACATAGGGTTATATTAATTTACCATAACACCTTTGTATTCATGTTTTTCCATTGTACTCTATATGCCTTCTTATCTACATCACTCTTATAAGGTTCGCCGATAGTACTAAATTACTAGTCATTTACAACTATTATCCAAGTAATAACAACAATAATTCAACGCTAGCAGTAAAAAAGAATTCAACGTCCTCATTTAAATTCAATATCCTAGTCAAGGAAATGTATTTACGCCATGAAAGAAAAGTATGAATAGTATTTACCCAAGTTGCCCCTCGTCACATGGGTAAAATGTTTTTGTTAGGTGGTGCGTACAGATCATATCTTTGTTTTTTCTCTGCAAGACTTGACTTCGCGTCTGGTTTTTCATGACAAAGCTTACGGACAGATGGAAGTGGTCGGACCCATTCCAGGTAAATATGCATTAACTACACGCCTCTCTTAATAGAAAATTTTTGACTCTTAAGAGGGAAAAGTCATGAAGATTCTTTATTTACTGGCCACAGACCACTTTCATCCACTTTCATCGGTGGGCATGTGAAGTAAAAAATAAAGGCAAGTCGCTCAAAGAAAAACAAGTGGGTTCATTTGTACACCCCGACCCACTGCCGACAGAAGTTTATTAGATTTTAGAATAAATTTATTTGTCGTGTTTTTTGTGATAGCAACATTCGTTTGGACAGTATTTCTAAAATACTAAGAGTCGTTGCTTGAGGAGCTCAAATTAAAGGCAGATTGGAATGGTTCAAGGTGAGAGATCTCGTCCATCTAAAGAGTTCTTAGAGCATGTCATTTTTCACTTGGGATAAAAAAGAAACCAAGGAAGGTCATAAGGTATCTTTTGAGTTGCGGGATATCCTCCAAGTCTTTGTTAGACATTATGAGATGGTATCCATAATGTAGGAAAATTCTCCTGAATATAAATAAGTCCCGAATGATTACCTTGTTGTTCCTTATTGGATTTTCGATTCTCCAAAAGCATTTCATGAATTGCTTACTCTTGAAGATCTTAAAGAGGCCATACTTTCTATGGCAGATGACAATGCACCTAGTTGTGATAGCTTCTGAAAATTCTACAGGGCTCCCTAGTTGTGTTGGTTTCGATCTCCATAAGGTTGATTTGGGGTCTTTCACTCTCAATATTTGGGTTAGCTTATTAAAAAGGGAAATATTAAATTCATACCTAAGACTAGGGATTCATAAGATATTGGCAATTGGCAACCTATCACCCTACTCAACATCTTCTACAAAATCATTGACA
>MU223263.1:1534219-1548963 GCA_018584345.1 Thuja plicata
TATGCTTACCAAGTTATCAAAGTTCACATGACACAACCTCTTATGCCATAACCAAACATCATTGTATTGTGCAAACAAACATGTTTCTTCAGATAAATCCAGATAAAATAAGTTACCTTTAGTCTGAACACCACTTCCAACTAATTCTCCGGTAGAATCATAGATCTTTTCTTTTCTGTGATAGAATTCAACTTTGTAACTAGAAGTGTTCAACTGTACAACACTCAACAAATTATATTTAAGATCATCAACCCAATATACATCATCACATCTGATTTTTTCAGTTAGATTAATCAATCCTTTACCTTTGATAAGACATGGTGAATCATTACCAAATTTTACTTATCCTCCTTTACATTGATTTAGTGTTTCAAACTTATCTTTGTCACCAGTCATATGATGGGAACAACCATTGTCAATGATTCAATGATCATTTTTACTCATATAAGAGATTAGTGCAGTTTTCTCATCATCATCAGAATCTTCTTTCATTTCAACATAAACAACTTCTATATCATTGTCATCAGAATTATCAGTTTCATTGTCAAAAGTTTCTTCAGCAATATAACAAGATTTCTTAAATTTATCTTTGTAGTCAAGTTATATTTCTTGAAGTCTTGGTCATCCTTTCTGTCTTTGTATTCCTTGTATTTGTTGTCCCTTCTTTCATCCTTTTCATTTTTGTCAGGACATCTAGCAGCTATATGACCAACTTTGTTGCATGAAAAATAAATAATAGGAAGTTTACCTTTGTATTTTCCTTTTCCTTTGGATAGTCTTTTTTCCATAAGTGCTTCAAGTTCTTCAAGATCATCATCAGAAGTGTCACTGTCACTGTCCACATGTTTCTTTCCTTTCTTAGATTTGTTGAGAACCAGCTGTGATCTAAAAGAAGAATCAATCCCTTGTGGATTATAGTTAACATAATTTGACATTTCAAATGCACTAACTCTGCCTATCAGATTTTCTAGATTCAGATTATTGTTAGGAGTGTATCTCAATTCTTGAATTGCAGAAACTCTAATAGCATATATAGGAAGTAAATTTCTTAGTACCTTTCTCATAATGGTGTTCTCATCAATTGTTCCATTAGCCCCTCTAATGGCATTTACAACTTCTTTTATTCTACCATAGTACTGAATAACATTTTCACCTTCTTGCATTTTCATCGCATCAAACTTGCCTCTTAGACTTTCTGATTTATCCCTCAGCACATTTGTGTCTCCACCATAGATAGTTGCAAGTTTGTCCCACATCTCTTTTGCATTTATGCAGTTCTTGATATCATCAAACTCTGAATAGATCAATGAGGAGGCGATCTCCAACATTGCTTGATTGTGCTCTTTCTTTTCTCTTAGTTGTACAGCTGAGAGAGGAGTAGAAGGTGGTACATAGGCATATTCAACAAGTCACTTAGCATCATCTCCAATACTAGCCAAATGTAGTTTCATCAAACTCTACCATATAGGGAAGTTATCTTTGTTCAGCTTGGGAACTTCCTTCTTATACATCTTGATCTTTTTGCTCCAAGTACCTTCAAACTATTTTCAAGAGACTAAAGCTCTGACACCAATTGTTAGAATGAATTTAGAATAACTGAGAGGGGAGGGGTGAATCAGTTATCCTCAGGTCTAGATGTAGCAAATAAATTTTTTATGTATTTCAGATCTACTCAGCAGCAGTAGCATATGTCAACAACTTTTAATCATGCAGTTTACTGTTAATTGAAATTAACTTGCAGAAACATGATAGTAAAGAAAACCATAAGCATTCACACAAGTTGATACAAGTATTTAACGTGGAAACCCAATATGGGAAAATCCACCAGTAACATGCTACCAAGTGATGCCCTGTGAAGAGCCAACCCTGTTAAAGGTTACAATAACACACTGCTAGGTGTGACCTGGTTAAAGGATTTAATCACCCTATCAGGAGTGGCCTTGTTAGAGGACTTAGAACATTCCACCTGAATGTCACCTTGTTAGAGGATTTATACAAATGACTGTGAAGTCAACCTTGTTAAAGGATTTAACTGATACAATGGTAAGAAAGTAATCAGTAGTTGTGATCTGGTATATACAACTTACTTTGCAATTCAGATCCAATTATAGCTCTGATGTTAACTTACTAGATAGCCTGCATTGTCATCACAACCTTCTAATCTGCTTGGAAATCCGTCAAGCAATCACACGTACAACTTTCTATTTTTGTCTTTTGCCTTCTCTGCTAGATCATGCCAAACAGTAAATCAACTATGCAAACCTCTTGCATACACATCCACTTCTCCACACTTTGAAATGACCTCTTGAGGTTATCATATACCTCTCTGTTTAGGTCAGATAAATCTTTTGCCACTTAAACAAGATCGTAGATCTTAGGTTAGGTCCAATCCAACAAATCATTCCATCTTTGCATTACATTTACTTCTCCAAAGTAGTCTCTAATTAAATATTGAAACCATGCATTAATTATGGCTACCCATATATTAAATGATGCAGATCAATCTTTAATTAATATTACATATCCCAATAAAATTAACTAAGTCGGCTAGAGATCTCAAATCTCATCATTAATTCAATTACTGTAAGTCGACTAACATCACTGTTTCCACTCGGCAATTTCAATGGTGCTCAGAAATGAATAACTTTTGCTCGTCACAAGAAACTTTGCTCAGTACAAGCAACTTTTCTTGGCATTGAACAACTTTTCTCGTCAGTAGAAACTTTTCTCAGCACAAGCCAAACTTGCTCGACACAGAATAGCTAGAAAAACTGTCTTTGAAAGATAAACAACAAATTACTTTTCCAGAGTGCCAACTGATCAAATACCATTTTAGTTGCCTTAACTCAACCATACACTTGGTCTTCTTGTTAAATCTTCTTCATCAACAATAGATATGGTACTCAAATAGATAACAATAGTCTAACCAATTTAAGGTTTGACATCAATGACAAAATAACAATTGCTTATATTGTCACTTTCCAACAAATTATTCCACCTGGAAATCATAGCGGAATTGGTGCTCCTCTAGTTGTAACATGGATGCTAATGTAGCCATAGCATCTGTGACTTTGTTCTCCGTTCTAGGTATCTATTGAAAAGTGATGAAGAAAAATATTTCTTTAAATCATCCACCAGTTGTTTGTAGGGCATCAATTTTTTATCCTTTGTCTAGTAGTCTCCATTGACCTGATTAATGATGAGTTGAGAGTCATCATATACATGTAGCTCTACAATCTTCCATTCTAGGGTGAGCTTGATACCGTTTACCAATGCCTCATATTTAGAAATGTTATTGGTGCATGGAAACATCAATTTTTAGGACTTTGGTATCTTGTAACCTTGAGGAGTTATGAATAGCACACCTGCTCCAGAGCCTTGTTGTGTGAACGAGCCATCAAAATACATCTTACATGGATGCTCAGTTAGATGCATAATTGTCTCATCAGAGAATTCAATCTATAAAGGTTCATTATCCTGGAGTGGCAAATTAGCCAATTGATCTGCAAGGACCTGTCCTTTAATAGCTCTCCTTTTCATGTATTCAATGTCAAACTCACTTAGAATCAGGACCCATTTTTCTAATCATCCTGATAATGTTGTTTTTCTTAAAAGATACTTTAAAGGATCAATCTTAGCAATAAGCTTTACTGTATGTGAGAGCATGTAGTGTCTTAATTTCTATGATGTGAAGACAACTGCCAAACATGCCTTTTCAATAATATTGTAGTTGAGCTCATAAGCTACGAGTGTTCTACTGATGTAATATATAGCTCTTTCCTTCTTTGTTTCATCCTCTTGGGTGAGTAATACTCCTAGTGATGTGGCTGTAGTTGTAATGTATAGGATTAATGGCTTTCCATGGATGGGTGCCATGAGAATAGGAGCAGCTAGGTACTCTTTTAGTTCTCTAAAGTTTTCTTCACAGTGTTCATCCCATTTGAAGGTGACCCCTTTATGTAGTAGTTTGGCAAAGGGTTGTGCTTTGTCCGCCAGTTGTGACATGAATCTTCTGATTGATTGAAGTCTTCCTTGTAGTGTCCTCATTTGACTGATGTTTTATGGAGGAGTCATCTCTAGAATAGCTTTCACCTTTGCAGGATCTACCTCAATCCCTTTTGCTGAAACAATGAAGCCTAGGAGCTTCCCTAATTGGACTCCAAAGGCATATTTCTTAGGATTGAGCCGAAGTTGAAATTATTCCATTTGATCTAATATATTTCTTAAATCATTAATATGAGTACCTCTTTCTTTGGATTTAGCTAATGTGTCATCTACGTAGTCCTCCATGTTCTTGTGCATCATGTCATGGAATATTGTTGTCATTGCTCTTTGATATGTTGCGTCGACATTTTTTATCCCAAATGGCATGACATTTCAGTAGAATGTCCCCTATGCACATGTAAATGTAGTTTTCTCTTGATCCCCAGGGGAGATTTTGATTTGATTATATCCTGAGAAGCCATCCATTAATGAATACATCTGGTATTCTGTTGTAAGATCTATGATCATGTCAATGTTAGGTAGCGGGAAGTCATCCTTCGGACATGCTTTATTCAAGTCTCTGAAATATGTACAGATCCTGATAGATTTATCATATTTGGATACGGGGACCACATTGGAGATCCACCCTATGTAGGCAATGACTCTGATAAATCCTACTTTCAACAACATTTCTAGCTCTGCCTTCACTAGTAATGCAACATGAGGATGCATTTTTCTAAGTTTTTGCTTGACGGACTTGATCCCGGGAGCTATAGAAAAATGATGCATGATCAAATTAGGATCAAGTCTAGGCATATCAGTATAGGACCATGCAAATTTGATTTTCTTTTTCTTGAGGAATGCATTGAATTGTTCCTTTTCTTCTGTTGATAAAGATTGTGCCAGGTGAATTATTTGAGGAGACTTGGTAGCGCCCAAATTGACAGGTTCTATTGGTTCGATTAATACTGAAGATCTCTCCTAAAAGTGTGCAGGGAGAATATCAAGGATCTCATCCTTTGGCGCCTCTAAGAGGTTTGCACCATTAGATACGTCATTTCTTTTTACTTTTTTAGGGTCTGATACTACCACAAAGTGGTTTTCACCATCAGTCCTATTTTTCTTTTTATTTTTCATTTGTTGACTAAGAAACTTGATATCCTCCATTGACAAGTTCTCACTCCTTTCACTGGTGGAAGAAGGGTAAGATTCGCAAGTGTTTAGGTAAAAAGCCAAGGCATAGTCATTGGGAAAGTCGAGGATAGGAGTAGGATCTTCATGAGTCCAATCAATAAGATCTGGGTTTATTAAGGATAAGGAATCAGACTTGGGGAAAGACAACATCGCATTAGCATCATGACTATTAACTAACAAGACGTGGTCTGTTAAGTTAATTTCATCGATATTTAGATCAATAAGAGTGAGATCATTATAAAAAGGGTCGTTGTTAGTTGTATGTGGATCAAACTCTAGTGACTCATCCGTATAACTGTCATCTTCACCTCTTCATAGAAGGAGGATTCTTGCTTGTAGCCTATGAAATTATTCTAGATTTATGTAATCACTAGTTTCTTCATTAATGATCGGGGGAAGCAACTCTTCCTCTGCTTCAGGATTATTAATGTTGTTGGGAGTGATGTTAGACTGTCCATGAGGAGCTGAGGGAGTTGCAAACACATCAATGGTATCTATCTTAATGTCTTCGGTGGTGACAGATAACTCATCCCATTCATAGTCATGAGATTCAGTGACCTCATCATCAGATCTATCTAAGTATTCAGCAAGGGTTATCTAATGTAATCGATTAGCTGCCTATGTATCAAAGTGTGGTAGATCAAGGACATGTGAAACTGTGACCAATTTCCCCCAGTTAGGATGTAAACCATGTCGTCGGTATGTGCTTGTAGTGGTTGTTTCTATTACTAGAATTTTTGGATGATCTACTATAGGGTCTCCGACTTCTTGAATAGGAGGCTGTGTTATCAAAGGTGCGTGAGTATCTTGTTGTACCTCAAAGCTGGTGTATAGCACTCCCCTTGATATGCAGGATTTTCTGTGCCAACATGCAATAATCTTTCATAAGGCCATGGTTCGAGGATAATCTCATCCATCTCATCACTTCCTGTATCAGAAACTAGGTTGTCTCTTGAAGTAGGTTTGGTAGGTTTAGTGTTAAAACCCAGTCTTGTCTTATCTCTAGTATTTCAAAACTCCATGGGTATAGGCTCAATAATCCCTCATCCTATGTTGTTTATAGGTCCCTTTCCTTTGTATCCCATCTGTTTAAGGAAATCATATCCCTTTCCATACTGCTATGAGGATATCTCTACATGTTTTACCTCAGCTTCCGTTGGTTCCCCTTTGTAAAGCCAGTCCAAGACTGCATGTTCTTTTGTGTTATCTAAAGAAGATGTGGATGCCTTTACCATGCCTATGGCCTTGTGAATCTCTAGTTCTTTAGTAGCTACATGTGTGAAGGATGAGGAGGGTTTCCCATAGGATTTTTGTGATTTTGGCAATTTTGTGAGTGACGGAGTCATATCCAGCTTGTACTCTCCCATACATGTTTCTGTAAGTTTCAAGGTTTTGCCAAAAATCTTCATAACCATGTCTTTGGTAGTTTCAAGAGAAATCTCATTCATAGCCTCCTTGTTTTGTGGGATCATACTACCTACTTTGATATTGTCGCAAGTATAGTTAGCATATGCTGGAATTGTTACCTCCACCCCATTATGTGGGAACTTGATGCATTCGTGGTAAGTGGATGGTACCACTTGCATTTTGTGAATCTATGGCCTCCTCAATAGGATGTTGTAGGCCAAAGGTAGATCTAGATTTTGACATGTTACATTCCTTTCAATTAGTCTGACCCTGATAGGGAGAACAATAATGGGACTCTTCCATCTACTTTGATCTTACCTCCTTCTATGAGGTCTTGGATGATATGCTTAAGTTTAAGGAAGTTGTTAGTCTTATGTCCCTTGTTTTTGTGAAAGACACAGTAAGAGTTATCATCCCACCATCGGGGTTTGACCATTGGTTCCCACGGTTTGGAATCAGGAATAGTGAGAATTTTTTTGTCTAGAAGTGTCTTCAAAATAGTCTCGAGAGGTTCTCCCAAAGGAGTGAATATTCTATGAGGTTTTGAAGTCCATTGCCGACCCTTGTTATTGTCATTGTTTGTTTTGGGGATGGGAGGTGTTACCTTGGTTTCTTTGCTTTCTTGCATACCATTCATTAGATTGAATACCTTAGGTTTAGGACCAACATTGGATGTGTCTACTACGCCATCGTTAGCAACATTCTTTTTTTTCTTCCACCATTTAGGTTTGGAGTTAGAGTTGTTGGTTTTGTTCTCATTTTGAAGAGTGATCTCTCCCTTTTTGACCATGACTTTCTCGATGCAGAGGGCATTTTTAATCATTCTGTCAAAGCTTGGTGAGTATTGCATTTGTAATGCATATTTTAATTTAGGCACCAAGTTATTAATGAAGATTTCCATCTTCTCTGATTCAGGAATGGCCCTTGAATATCATGCAAAAATCTTCCTCCATCATTGTAGGAAGTGTGTAAATGATTCACCAGTTTGTTGTTTGGTATTACATAGGTCCATCATAGTCACATCATGTTGGATTTTGTAGGAGTAATGTTGAATAAATTTTTGTATTAACTCCTCAAAAGTTTTGACCTTGGGGTTCAATTTTGAGAACCATTCCATGGCATTGCCTCCCAGACTTCTTGGAAATAGTCACATGAGATATGTAGGTTCGTGCATGTATTCTATGCTTAGAGCACAAAATTGTCTCACATGATCGTGTGGGTCAAATTCTCCCATGTACTTTTCATACTTTGGTCTTGCCACATTGGGAGGAAATGGGACCATAGTAATACTGTTGTCAAAAGGAACTGGACAAATGGCATCCAAAGAGTACTTTGATTTGGGTGGAGCTTTCTCCTGTTTGAGATTTGTGAGCTCTGTTTGCATTAAGGCAAGTTGTTTGGTAAGAAGAGATATAGGAGTCAGCACTTCTTTTGCTTTGAGCTTTTTGACGTCATAGTCTGAGGGTAATTTTAAATCAGAGGATGCTAGGTGAAGGAAGTATTTTTCTTTATCCTCATCAATCATATTTTCCATTATCTTATGGAATCTCTTGCTTGTTTGAGTTTTTCATATTCTTCTTCAGCGATTTCATTCTCACTGTCGGATTCAATTAAAGGATGGTCGAACGTGGGTTCTTCTTCCTCATCAGTATCTTGGCGATTACCATCGTTATATTGCTCAAAAGCCTCACTCTATCTGTGAGTGTTGCTATGAATTTGTGGAGAATATAGGTCAAGTAGGGAACTATGAGATGTTTCTCCTGGAAAGTGTGTTGATTTAGGAGGTACTTTTGATCCTTTAGATGTGTACTTGTTGCATCTTATGTTAACCATGTGGTGATGTCTCAACTTTCGTCAATGTTTCCCAATAGTGTCAGGTAGAGTCTCAAATTGTTCAAGTGAGTGTGTCTAGGTAAAAGTAATTGTTTGTTATTTGGGTGGAAGTAAATGATTCCAGCATTAGAGGGTTAGAATGCCCTGATAGTGAGCTGGGAACCAAGTTGTTGTAAAAAGCGGCTAGACCACACGTATTGAGATAGATTATAAGAGTCTGATGGGACATGCAAGGTAGATGTCTGAAATTTTTTTTGATATAGCCATAGTGAGACCAAAAGAAGCAATAAGGATAGAATAGAGAGCCAAAAGGGGATCCAAAATAAAATATCTTCCTTTGAGAGCCAATGATGCAAGTTCCCACTGTTCAAATTTTTGTTAGTTTCGTCTTGAAAGTGCGTGAAGTTTGAAGATTGTGTTTCTGAGATTTTTCAATGATTGAAAAAAATATGTAGACCAAGGTTTGAATTTTTTTCCTTGTTTGGAGAGTTTATCTTTTTAATGATTTTCAATCATGTCAAGCATTGTTGCATTGTTAAGAGGGTGAAACAGACACACATCTTATCTCTATTTTCTAAGTGGAGGATGAAAATCTTTGCTCATTGACTCAGGTACACACTCAAATGCTAATAAGAATATAGCCATCACCAAGCACGCAATGGCTCCAGTCATGATGTTGTATTAGCCAACTCCAAATGCAAGTGAGGGCACAATATGATGAGTGTCTTGGGGAAATTACTTTTTACCTTGAACAAAGATTATCACCCTTTCGGGGGTGAATCAGAAATTCTTTCAGTTGAAGGTGTTGTCTATTATTGGGCAATATGTTCGAAACCGTCCCCCATAGAGTTGTACAAGGAAAAATTTAGGCATATATCCCTATGAGTACCTGAATATATGTAGTCTCACAAGCAAGATTCAAGCGGCTCTGCTCTACATATAACCAAATATGTTCAAGGAATGATGTCAAAATTCCATGAATAAAACCGGCTCCATCTTTCGAGGCTTTGGCCTACGAGGAAGCAACTATTTTTAGTGAGTTGGAAGGGTTGGCGTAAAACCTATCCTCACTTGGGTCGTTCCCAGGAGATTTTTTCCTTAACTGGAAAGCCCTCTTCTTTTCAATAAACGTACAAAGGATTGGGATCTTAGGATGTCTATATTTATGATTCTTTGTAAGAATAAGAGCATACTCTCCTAATCCATGCCATTTTCTCCCAAAACATGCAAAGAAATGTTGATTCCTTCAAGCTATGTTGAGCTTGATTTAGTTTGTTCCTATTTAAGAAAAAAAGGATGCTTGAAGGTAAATTTTCTTTGTTCAATTGACCATAGATTTAGATGAGTTTGCTTGTTCAATTTCTGTGTCCCAAAAGAAATTATACGATGTATTTGTTCATTAAACCACAAGATTTAATGATTTGTGTTGTTCATTCACTTATCCCAAAATTAGACGATGAGGTTTGCCTTATTCAATTACTCCAAATTCTTTTTCAAATCATAAATTGACTTGTGAGTTTCTGATTTTCCTTAAAAAGGAAAAGAACATATTCCTCTGGTCAATTTAGTATAAGATTGGAAAATGTCATTTAGTTTCAAAAGCGTAAAAGAAAGAACATAAGTCAAAATAAGGGATCAACAATCTGAAAAACCACAAGTTAGTATCTTATTTTCGCTCTCTTGGCCCTGACAATAATCTACAAACACAAGTTAGGCTAAAAATAGGATCAAAATCATGAAAACAACCACGTTAGCAAGTTAGAAATCAAATTTGCAAATGTCAGAACCTTGTATTTCTGCCACCTAGACGACAGATGATATTTCAGAAACCCAAAATGATAAACCCTGAAAACGCTAAAAGATTGACCCCAAATGATAAAACATACCCAAGACGATATTCCTTTTATGCGAAACTATATTTCATACAAAAAAATGCGAAAATGATTACCAGAAACAATTTTAAGGTCAATTTTTACCTTCCAGAAGTGCAATGATAGACGATATTAAAATTCCTGGAAATGATAAAAGATTTACCAGAAATGATAAAAGAATGACAGAAAATGATAAAAGAATGACCGAAAATGATAAACTGCCTGCAAATTGGAAAATGTCAAGGGCAGAGAGAAAAATTTGATAAAATTTTGAGAAATCTTGCCCCACAGTGGGTGCCAGAGATGTGTGTGTGATTTTTGTACCTGTTAAGAGACACAACACTTCAATAAATCATTGCATTAGTGAAAGCAAGGGGTTAGCAAACATAGCATTCACCAAAATCGATCTATTGCTTCCTATCTAGGAGGAGCATGAAAAATGACATATTAGCCCTCAGATTATGCATATTCCAGTGACAAATACAACCTAAGAATGGAAGATTCAAATTAAAAGTAATCTAAATGATTCAAAAACATGCATACTAGCTCTAGAAATGAAGATTACAACAATATAACTAAGATTTAAGCTAGAAAGCACTATGAAAGTCCTAAACATGAGCAATATGAGATTTCTTCTTCAATCCTCCAAATATGGATAGCATAAGGATGCTTTCAACTCTTCAAAATTAGGAGCATTACAACAATACAATAAAAGACTTCCAACTTCAAGGCCAGAGCAAAGGCAAAAGAAAAGGCAAATTGAAGGGCCATTTGAGCTTAAAATCCATCCCATTTATAGAAGAAATGAGGAGAGAGAGGGGGGACAAGGGTCATTAATGAGGTGCAAATACCATTAATGAAATGTAAGAGGCATTAATGCCCAAGGAATTAATGAGGCATGGTGGAAGGAATCTGCCTTGAATGCAAGCATTCAAGAGGCATGGTGAGGGTGTAAGAGGTGAGCTTGAGAAGGTGGACTTGGAGAGAGTCAAGCTTGAGAAAGTTGACTCTCCCACGTGGGTTGAGTTCTTAATCACTTCCTAATGGAATGTGACAAGCTTAAAGGTAGCTTAGGATTAGGATTAAGGGTTAAGGCATGTGATCAAGAAGATAGAGAAGATAGGAGAGAGAATGAGTGGAGGGGGATTAGCTAATTAAGAAGACTTAGCATGTGAGAAGGGGTTGGGATGAGTTTGAACTCATGGTTGGGTAGTTGAGATTGGTTAGGTTTGGGGGAATATTAATAAAATGAATTATTGTAATAACATATTCACTTAATAATAGGGATTTAATTAATCATTTAAGCTTTTGATTACTTAGTAATAGTTAATTAGGACTATAGCCAAATTGAATCAATTAGGCTAGGGGATCGATTTTGCAAGTGATGAGGTATAGGATTCCATTAATTTCCTTTAGATTAATTACCTTAGCCAGGTATGATTTGAATTGATTGATATAGAATTGAATTTATTTGCTTGGCTAAAGTGATTAATGTAAATTAGTGATTAGATCACTTAGGAGACTAAATCTGATTTAAAGGAATTATGCCAAACAGTAATAGGGTTGTTTGAACATAATTGGGGGTATGATCACACTTAGGAAAAATAGGGTCTATGGTCTGAGCCGACCAAATTCAAGTGGTTACACCACTATCTATAATCTAGGTATCATTCTTTCTTACATGTGATATAAGGGATTTATCTTCATTATTTTCTCCATTAGATTCATCCTTAATAGCAACATAAATGTAACTTCTTCTCCTTCATTATCATTTATTTCATCATCAGTTAGTCCTTCATTAGCAATATGACATGACTTCTTAACTTTATTCTTGAAATCTTCTGAATCTGTTCTCCTATTTTATATTCTCTTTGTTATCTTTCTTCTCCTCATTATCATTGTCAGGACATCTAGATGCAATGTGTCCAATCTTATTGCAGTTAAAAAATTTCAAAGGTAGCTTACCTTGGTGGTTGTCTCTTCCTCTCTATAATCTTCTAGCCAATAGAGCTTCAAACTCTCTTTCATTATCTTCATCTTCAGCAAATAGTTCTTCAATCTCACTCTTACAACTATAAAATATTTCACTTGCACTACTTGCATATCCATCACTTGGTCTAGACTCTCTAGAACTTCAAATTTTCAAAGATGACTTAAATGCAGGCTCAAGTCTATAAGTAGAAGGTAAACTATTATCAAAATCATTCAGCCCAAAAGCAACCAACTTACCAGTAGTAGCATCCAGTGAAACGGTCATTTAAGGAATGGATCTCAGTTCTTGTATTGCGGACACTTGGATGGCATACAATGGCAGTAATGTTGTCAACAATTTTCTTGTAGAATCTTCATCTACTATATGTCCTGCAACGCCTCTAATAACATTTACAATTTCCTTTAGTCTTGTGTTGTACTATGCAACAGTTTCACCTTCTTTCATTCTCATAGAATCAAATTTACCTCTTAAACTTTGAGCTTTAGCATTCTGAACATGCAGATCTTCACCATATATCAGTGCAATTCTATTACACATCTACTTTGTCATATCACATCCTTGAAGATCATTAAAATCCTGATTAGTGAGGGTAGAAGATATCTCAATCATAACTTGTGTGTGATCTTATCTTTCTCTTATTCGCTCAAGTGTCAAAGAACCAAATGGTGGTGGTGAATACTCATTGTCCAGATAATATAATGCATACCCTCCAATACCAAATAAGTGCAACCTCATTCTATTTTTCTAGAGAAGTTATCCCTATTCAACTTTGAGCCTCCCTCTTATACATCTTCATGTATCTTTAACTTAAGTCTTTAAAACTTATCACTTCAAAGTAAAAAGCTCTGATACCAATTGTTGGTCCACTGAGAGGGGGTGAATTAGACAATAACGATCTATCTATACTTAAAAATTCAAACTCTAATTCAACTCGGTTGAAAAAACAACAAAAAATAACTGACTTAGCAATAACTTCAATCAACAACTTATCAAATAACATCCACAATAAACATTCAACACATATAACACCAGATTTAATGAGGAAACCCAATTTGGGATAAACCTCCATGGGAATTGTCGCCCACAAATATAAGTACTTTTCTGAAGTACGCTTAGTTAAAAGCCAATCTGATTAAAGATTACAATGCACATTGTTAAATGTGACCCTGTCAAGGGATTTACCTCAAATCTGTTAGGATCTTCACCCTTTTAGGAGTGGCCTGATTAAAGGAATTTGAACACTCTTCTAGAATGTCACCTTTCACAAGGATTTTACAATAAGAATGTTAAGTTCACTCGGTTAAGAGATTTCTGCTACAAATGTTAATAAGCCACATTATATGAATTTGATCTATAATATTGCAACCACCTCTTTGCTTGATCAGATTGATGACATTATTTTTCCATTAGTATACTCAGAGAAAAAACACAGACAACAAGCATTACTGGTAGACGACAAGCATTACCAGCAGACAGCAAGCATCACCGGTGAACCACAAGTAATACCGGTAAAATGCAAGCATACCCGACAGAACAAAGATTTTTGAGAAAAATCTAAGTATAAAATTGACAAGCATCACCAGTGAAGACAAGCATCACTAGTGACACAGTTTCCAGAACAACCCGAGAGGAACAAACAAGCACACCTTATGACATGTTCAAAGAAAAGAACACCGACGACCAAGAACACTGAACGTCAGAATCGACAGTCAAAAAAGCCGTAAATTATGGATTTGATTTATACACGGCAGATAAAGCAAAGTTATTCTATTTTTTAGAGTTGTTTTTTGTTTTTTATGGTCATGCAAGCTTTATGTAAATTCTTTAAAGCATCCTAACGCATCTAAAGCATATCTAACTACAAATCAAGATCAAGTTGTATATCTTGAATCTAGAGTTAACTTGCGATTGCATGAATCAAGAATTGAACCTAAGCTAGTATAAATATAGATGTTCATACTCAATTATGAGTACATTAATTCTTCATAATTGATAGCCACGAAGAGCATCTAAGGAGCAGAAGGAAGAATTCATGCAAAAGATCAGAAACAGAATACATCAGTTATCAAGAACACACAAAGGCTACCTACGAGTAGATAAAGGTAATACTCAATCATGGAAAGATGATTAATAGTAATTTTGGAGCTTTAGAGGATCTGTTATCAAGAAATTGAAGATTACATATTCCATCAGATCAAAGACCTATGTGTAACCACCTGAATTTGGTCTATCGCAACTATGGACCCTATTTGCCCTAAGTGTGATCATACCCTCGATTTATGTCCAAACGACCCTGTTACTGTTTGGCAGAATTCTTTAAATCAATTTAATATCCTAGGTGATTTTTATTACTGATTTATATTAACTATTATAGCCATACAATTCAAATCAATTTTGACCAATCAAATCAAATCAAAATCAAACATGGCTATAGTATTTAATTATAAAGGAATTAAATAAAT
>MU223263.1:1560006-1579028 GCA_018584345.1 Thuja plicata
ATTTTGTTCAATTTTGTCCCTCCAATAATAGAGATGTGAAAAACTTATTTTCCCTTTTTGTTTTTAGTTTTATTTCCTATTTTTTCTTTTCCTCCTAACTTTGGAAATCTTGGTAAATTTTACACCACTTAGCTCACATATACACTCACCACTCATGGACCACCCACTACATATTGCAATGACAATTTCTTTCACTTGGCAGCATTCTATGTGGATTTTTATTTTTCTAATAGTATTGTCAACAATCTACAAATGCCTAAAATATGAACCACGACAGTCACTCGACACCTATATGACACTTCAAGAAAATGCATTTACAAAGAGATATGAGAGTGCACACATTGAAATTATTAAAAAAATTAGCAGCTTAGATAATTCATATATTTCTAATGTGACCTAACATTTATTCTTCCCTCATATTTTATCTCCACAATATCAATTAAAGATTCCTATCCTTCCTTACTGACTCATTAATTGTTAGCCCCAATATGCCTCTTCTAACTAATGGCAAGATATTTCATTATTGATAACATATTAAAGCAATATTACATATAGTCATCAATAGCTTGCACATGTACATTCTTTAATATATATATGATGTCCACATAGCATCAATAACATTTCAAGCAAATTTGAATCTTGATATTTAACTATTGAATAAATAAAATAAGTAATAAATATGAGTAAACTAAATAAACTAAAACAAAATAGTTCATTAGTAATGAAATAAATAATTCTTGAATAGTTCTATAATAATACTTATCTTAAATTTATTAATAAATTTATTTTATGTTATTTACAATGTTTACCTTATTTTTATCTAGAGAGTTCATTTTTATTTACTTGAAATTTATTTTATAATAAAGACTTCAATACAAATAACTTATTGAAATGATATTAAGATCTAGAGGCCTTTAAACCCTTAAATATATTATTAATGTGGATTAACTATAATGTACTTTTTTTTTGTGCCCTAACGAAATAAAAAATGTAGCAAGCCAAGTAGTATAAAAGTTAGACAAGTCAGACATCCTTAAAGAAAGAGATGTTTATCTCATAAAAACTAGCTTACATTGGGATCTATGATGGAGGATCATGATATTGAAACTATCATCCAAGTCCTTGGAAGAGGAAGATTCAATCATGCCATATAAAGAATTTGTAGATGAACAACTCAAAAGCTAAGGTACTACTATGGAATTTGGGCCACTATATAATGTTATGGACTTTATTAGATTGCCAAAATTGATTTGACATTTTATTTTCTTGAGGGGTGTTACCACATAATTAGTTTTCTATTGAAGGAGTAAAATGAGATTGTGATATAGGGGTTTGCAGATAGAAAAATATTAGGATGATATGTACTGTGTGTGTTTAATTCATTAGATCATTCTTAAGTAGCATTGTAATATGAAAGATGGGTAGTTTATAGATAATTATGCTACTTCAAATTTGGATATTTAAGTTCTACATTAAAAAATACATCTCATTCCCAATACCTTATGTGGCTATAACTACAATTGAACTCCACCCTCCCCTTTTAAAGGTGTGTTATATTCTAACATAGTAGAATTGTGAAATGCAAACCTAACCCATAGAACTTTTTAATTCTAAAATTGCATCTCAAAGTGTATGTAAATCTTATTTTAATCAAACCTTTGATAGAAAGAATTAAACTGATAAGCCCATTATTTGAAATAGATCATTAAATAATATTTCCAAATAAGCCAAATGCACATTTTTGCTACTAAATGATGGACTACTCATACATTATTACACTATTTAATGAATAAATTTGTGAAAATATGTATCCTTTACCTTTTCATAATCCCCTTTTCCTCTTAGTAGGTCCCTCCTCTTATAGGAGGTGACCTCTCCATCAAATAATGTAATCGCTAAAAGGGAGAGGAATCTTCCCCTGACTCCATCGAACTGTCAGAGTGTTCAAAGCCTAATACAAACACTGATGTCCGTAAAAAGCCGATCAGACGTGTCCAACCTCTCCATTAAGCGTTCAAAGTTGAATTAAAACGCCGACAAAGACAAAATAAATCTATGTTGGTAGTCGGAGGAGGTGTACAAATCAACAATAATGTCTATAAAGGGATTAGGATGCACTATTATTCAAAAATTTGAATTAATTAAAACTTTAAAATAATTAATTTTTATTTCTTAAAACTTTTGTTTGTAAAAGATTAGAATTGTTGACTAATTCAAAAACATTTAAAAAAAAAACAAATTATTTTTAATTTTTAAGTAATTAAATATCTTATTCCCTACCACATCCTAGTCGTGCATAGCCATTTCCCAAATCAACTGCCTTGTTTTTCTGTGGCTGACTTGACTAAATGATCATGACAGTTGAAGAAGCTTTATTTCAAATAGACTTTGCTAAAAGAAAAATCATAACACAACACCAGGAATAATCTTCAAGGCCTTTTCCTATTAAGGCACAATTAAAAACATAATTGTGAGAAAGTAAGAATCTTCACGACCTTTACCTATTAAGAGTTAAAACATCTGTATTAAGAGAGGCGTGTAGTTAACGCATCTCGATTTTGCTCAGACTTCCCCCATGGATGATGTCGACTAATTCAACATCTACTCTGAATGGGTCCGACCACTTCCTTTTGTCGGCAAAATTTGTGGCGAAAGATCAGGAGCGAAATCAAGTCTTTCAGAGAAAAATCAGGAAGAGGATAAGAGCAGCGTTTGGGTACACAGAATATCATAATACTATTCAACCTTGTTCTTTCTCCTTAGCTGTTATGTAATTGTAAAGTAACATCACAGGACGATATGAAGGATATTTTTTGGCCTGTGTAATAATTCATCTGTGTGAAAGAGAAAATATGTTTAGCGCTTCCACCACGTTGCCGGGAAAGTCAGACAGTCTTGTTTGTTAAAAGTACTCCATGTACGAATGAAACGCTTCAATTTGTCTTTCTCCTCACCCACTCTCTACTTGTAAACTCAACCAATTCAATTGCACGCGCTTTCGTACGCAACTCCTCCACTCATTGTACGCGGATTTTTCCTATTTATCCATCCTAATGCTTTTATCGATCTCAGCGTTTTGATTAAGCTGTGAATGCTTTACTTGACTTTGACGTAGAACAATTTATTTAACTTGATGACCTGCAATAGCATTTACTCTTCCTTGCCATTTTTTCTTGTTGTTGGTACATAGCAATGTACATTGTAGTAATCCCACCCCCCCCATGAGACTTCATCTTATTCTTCTTTCATTCATATGGCCACTTACCTAATTTTGATATGGCCACTGACCTAATTTTGACAAGTCACTATTACATTTTCAGTTATGATTGTAGTTTGTTCACTTTGTTGAAATGAAAGCTAACCAAACTTGGAGGAAGTATTTATCATGACAATATTTTTATTTAATATTACATATTAATGTATTCACTATACATTATTTATAAAACATTTATTATATAACATTAAAGTTAAGAAAATATTATGCGTATAACTTTATTTTTCTTCTTAATTTAATATAAGATTTACATTAATATAAATATATAATATATATGATATATTTATATTATTTAGTTAATACTAATTATAAAAAATAAAACTAGCGCTTGCACCAGATGAGGTTCAAGGGTGTAGCCGATAGTGTGTTCTTTAAACATCATTGAAGAGATTGTAAATCTCCATATATATCACCGTAAATACTCTGAAACAGATTAAAACTTTATGGTTGTAAGGTTCATAATGCAGGGGAGAAAATTTCCAGATTCTTAGTTAAATTCATTCTCGGGTAAGAGGACTACTGCGTAGTTGCTCGCTATGTTTTTGGAGTCTGGCTTTACTCTTGCCCATTGCATTTGGCAGTTGCAACTGTAACTTGTGATAAAAAAATACATGAATAGAACCTAACAAAATTAGTACCCTAACAACAGGTTTGAAATAAAAAAATGGAAACTTAACTGTTAAGCCCGACTACACTTGAGTATGACATAAAAATTTTGAAATTAAAACTGTAGAAAGACTGAAAGAGAAGGCAGAAGCGGCCAACAAAGGCTTGAGAACACATACAACACCAAATTCCACACAGAACAATAGAGTAAGCACATCTCAATCCAGAAACCAAAAAGCTTGTCTCCCATGGATAGCTCAAAAGAGGTGCAAACAAATTCCAGCAGGATTATGCAAGCAAAGGATACAAGTCCCCACACAAATAAGATCAAATCTCAAAACCAAACCCTTTTAAAGCTCTCACTGGAATAGAAATGGAAGAGATAAAGTACATATAGAAAACTAAGGAAAAGTATCCCCACCAAAGGCAATAAACCTGACCCCAACCTTAAAAATCGAAATGAAAATAGGTATGCCTCAGAATCATCTTTCTTTTTTAGCTAATGCAGGCTTGTCTAATTTCAAGGATAATATAGAAACAAAAAGAATACCCATCAACCCATATCGGATCTGATTCTCAAAAACCTACAAATTTGGGAATCTAAGGCATTATCTGACAGAAAGAACAAAAAAAACCAATGAGAAGCAGCATAAGGTAGACATTATTATCTTTTCTCAAGATGAAAGGAAAACAATCAAAAAGTTAATTTAGCAAGTAGATAATTGGCAGTTTCAAAGATAGAAGGATCCCATAGTAAAAATCTACAATTGTTGCCAACATCCTGCCCGGCTAAGGAGAGCAAAAAAAGATGGAACATGCCAATGGGCAGCAATAGACATATGTTTCACTAATTTATTATGCTCCAATGACTCTAATAGGTGAACAAAGTGGTTATGAAGTATATTTTGAGCTACTTACTAAAAAGTCAGGAAAGACTGTAATAAAAATAAATATCACTGCTTACATCACAAAAGAATTTATAGATAAACAAAATATTAAATTACCATTTACAACTTAATTGTTAAAAAGCATAATAGAAACTATCAGCTTTGACCTGAAGTTATGAAGTTGTGAGGCCATAAATAGGAACCTCAACCTCAAGATTAGTCATCAAGAATTATTCTTTAGTCCTCAAGAATTATTCTTTTATTCGAGTATGATGTAGACTAATTATTCCAATGTTCATCTTGATGCTATCATGTTCTTCATTTTCTTTCTTTGACAGTCTATTGAATGTCTTTAATCTGTAACCTTATATTTTTTCAATAAAAAAATAAAATAAAATATGACACCATAATTCCCTGATTTTATGCTTGTTTCTGTTTTAAATTCCTAACCAACTAAAATATTCGTTGAGCTCAGATAGCAGAGCGATTTAATAAGTTTGCGCACAAATTCATCAAAATGTGCTATTGCAATCTTCGATATATTGAAATTTTGTCCATCTTAAATCAAGCAAGAAGCTTAATCTCTAGAAATCAGTTAAGTAAATCTCCTCCCTTGCTTGTACCATGTAACCTTCCACAACCCTATTGTGTTCATCATGGATATGAGTGATAATATCCCCAAATGATTTACAACGTTTGGCACAAGAATTCTATTTACAAACATACTTAATCTTAATATGGCCATCTCTTCTCTCTTTTTCCACTACGATAAAGTGGGCTCACAATTTAATGTTAACCAAACATTCCATCTTATCTGGAAAGAGAAGCAAAGGATCTCTGGTCTATTATAACTTTTGCCACACTGAATCCAATCTTTATTCAACTTCAACAACCGAAATATTATTTTCCTCTCCAGTTGTGAAATCCTTGCCTAGTTCAGCCATCCCATAGTAATCTATTCCATGAACATCCCACAAATATGTAATCACCACATTCAGAAGTTGTATTCTACCAAGAGTCCTAGTGCTCTGATCTGGGTTTTTTACTGGGATAAACTAGGCCAAAGACCCATCTTGCCCAGAGGAAAGTAGAAGATTTTCATGAATACCCTTCTCTAAATCAGCTTTGGCAATGAGGCAGCACACCTAGTTCAAGTCCTTCAAATGTCTCACAACATTTCTAGGTGGGTCACATTCCAAGAGCATCAAAGTACCATATTGAAGATCTTTGAAGATGTTTTTCAACAGTGAATTTGCATGTTCATTCTGTTTGCTAATGGTCATCTCTATGTGGGAAGGATGGTACATGTCTTTTAGCCTTTGGTCATCTTTATTATCTACAAAAAAACCCTTTTTGAGCTGGTGCAGGTAGGGTTTGTACCTGTTCTGTGCTTCGTCTGGTAATATGTTGACATCGAGGCCATTGATAAAATGTTTGTAAAGTAATAATGGACATGACCTATCATACTATACTATTGTACTTTCATTCCTTGTCTCCAAAGGGTAATCTCTCGTAAACCCTGAGTGTACTCATGGCTTCTAGTTCTAGATCTATTGTGTCTATAATCTCCCGTAGACCTTGAAGATCTTGAAGTATATTGATGGCGATAGCGATGCAATCTGTGATTGTCACGACTTTTGTCACAACTCAAATGTGTTTCCCTGGACTTGTGTAAGATTGGGATCCGATCCCATGACATTTCATATGAAGAATGAGAATGGCAGTGCCATTTTCAAGGAGGAGAATGAGAAAGACAAGATATGTGCTTGCTATGGTAATCTCTTAAAGGTATTGAACTATATTCATGGTGATGCCTGCTGTGTATTCATTATAATAGCTAAAAAAATTGTCAATTCCTCGCCATGGCAGTGGGTAGAGGAGGAAGAACAAGTCATCACCATTCCAAATTTCTCTCCCAAATAGTAGCCATGGAAAACCTAACGCGGCATGAGAAGTTTGTCCCCCACTGCCTCCTTTTTTAAGCTGCCCACAGTCAGAAATAACCATGAAACCAATTCCGACAACCTCTGGTCGTCAAAAGCATTTTTCCCAGTAATGTGAGACAAAAATCTGGTCAAGTGTTTCTCCCCAAAAGGAGCCTACCGGCTAAATATCAAGTGTTTCTCCGCAAAGGAAGTCTATCGGCTAAATATCTATATTTTAAACATAATCTGTAAATCTTTGTATTTTAAATAAAATAACAAAAAACTAAGATACATAATTAAAGGAGAAATATAGAGGGAGAGAGATTTGTCTTGTTGCAAATATAATTTAATTTATAGAATAAGATAATAAATTTACAAATCTATGTATTATTTCATAAAAATAAATAAAATATTGATAAAAATTTAAGTTAGATGATTAAAGGAAAAATTCTTAATGGGTCAAAGATGAAGTTTGATGTATACATAAACATGTTTTTAAAATAAGATAATAGAATTCTATGTTCAATAGTATATTTATTCAATAATATATTGGTTATTTTTTTATAATATAATATTATAATTATAACATAAAATATAAAACATAAATAATAAATGCATAATTATATATTGATTTTTTTTATGAATAGTGCCTTTCCATTAAAATAATATCAAAGTTACATATTCACAAAAAAGTGGCCCGGGGAAATAAAAATCACCCTGCAAGAGTTCACACGACAATAGCTGGAAGCAAAAACTAGAAACTATTCATAAAAAAAAAACCATAAAGCGTTCAAGCTACAAGAGCAGTGCCAGCCCAAGGAGGAGGATCTCTGTCATCATATCCCTACGTATCTTTGGGATTAACAAGAGGGTCAGAAACCGACCATCCATCAGTAGCATCATCTGTATCTTTTATTTTTCTTTCTCCTCCGCCCGAGGCGGCAAAATAGCCAAATCTGGGCGGGGGAAGGACCACTTGGAGGAGGTGGGAGGAGGCCAAGAAGGGCCACCACGAATAGAAGGAGCATCAGGAGGGGCCAAAATAACCAGAGTCAGAGATGAGATAGAGGAGCGGCGAGGCGGATAAGCAGAGCGACACTGCCAAGCATCACTGCCACCCCTAGGAGAGAGGTAACGGGGAGCCTGCAACCATGGAGTGTGGGAGTGGAGAGCCAAAGAGCTATAGCCATGACGACGACCTCTGGGCAGAGTACCATCCACAGAAACCGAATCTGAGACCCGGGCAATAGTACAGGGAGTATTGCCCCAATGATTGAGCAACTCCTGAAGGTGGGCCACCTCCAATGCAACTTTGTTATCTTGCACTTTAATCTACATCATAACATTGTTACATATACAAGCTTTATTATGTAAAGAAACATTAATGTCAGGAAAGTTGTGAGTGAAAAGAACATCATTCCTATCTTTCAGCAAAGTGAACAAAATATTCATCCTGAAAGTATGCCAAATCTGGGTAAACTTGGAAGGAAGTCTCAGAGAGTCTCCCAGGACAATCATATGCCAGGAGAAGGGTTTAGGCTGAAATGGTTTAAAAAAATCATGAATCCAGTCCCAATATTGTTGAGTTCTTCTACAGAACCAGAAGATGTGCAAAAATGAATCTGGGTTCCCACAAAAGGGACACTGAGGATCAGGAACACCCATATGCTTGAGTCAAGGGCCCAAAGGAAGCCCTTGAAAGAGAAAAAACCAAGAAAATAGAGCCATCTTGGGCTCTGTGATAGCAGACCAAATAATCTGGAAATGAGAGCTCCAGTGATGAGGAGAGGAGTGCAAATGCCATCTCTGGTTGAGAGTGTCCACCATGGGAAGATGAGGAGACAACCATCTGTAACCCATCTTAGGCTTGTAATTGCTGAAGGGAATGGCGGGGTACCACTTCCAGTCTCTCCACCAGGGCCGGATAAAATGAACTCCAAGCTTATGAAGGAAATGATCTAGAATGGCTGAAACCAACAGATCATAAGATGGACAATCTGGACGAGCAAGCTAGAACTGGGCTTGCATATCCTCCCCAGAGAAAAGGATCATGATGACCTTGGAAAAGAGGTCCTTAGGTGTTCTGATACCACGTTTGAAAAAATGTAGAGCACTAGCACCTTGAGTTCTAGCCAGAGGAATACCCTAAATGGAGAACAACAGAGACTACCAAAGGTTATGTTGATCCAAAGAAAGCCCATCACGAAAGCCATCACCATCCCAACGGAGCCAGGGTTTGATATCTTCCCAGGCTTTCCATATGCTTTTGATCACAAAGGTGCCCTGAATGTGCACTGGCTCTCGCATAATAAGGAGATTTTGAAGACCAATTCCCTTCAAAGGAGGTTTGTGAACATGATAGACTAAAGAAATACAATGCTTGACAAGAATTTTCCAAGCTTCATCATCTGAGAGAGCACGAATAATCCATTTAGCACAAAGAGAAAGCCCTTTCTTCTGAGTCAGAGAAGACCGAGGCCACCAAACTCTCTAGGAAGACAACAGTCATCCCAAGCAACTATGTGAAACCCATGGCCATCAGCTCCTGAAGCCCAGAGGAAATCTCTGAGGAGGTGCTCTAGCTTAAGGTAGGAGGCTTTAGACGGAGCCCAACAAGAAGAATAGTAAACACGGGTATCAGCCAAAACCTTAGAACAAATTTGGAATTTTCCTGCAAGAGAGAGAGGTTTAGTAATCCAGTACTGAAGTTTCTTTTCAATTTTAGCAATCACTGAATTCCATAAATCCATAGAAGAGCCTTGACAAGCGAAGGGGATGCCCAGAAAGCGGAAAACCTCCCCATGTTGAACCCATTTCCAGTCAAAATTAGCCAGCCAAGGAGGGGTTGGAAGAAAATATTATCTTTAGTAGAGAGTCTTATGCCATTGAATAGCAGACCTAGAGACCTGACAAAAAATCTCCAAACACTACAGGGCATTAGTAATAATTTCCTTATCCTCAAGGAGAGTGAGAAAGGAATCATCTACAAAATGACCATTGACAAGCTGGGAGGAGGAATTCGGAAGAGAGACACCTCAAACTAATCCAGAGGAAACAAAGTTTGCCAACAGGTAACCAAAACCCTCAACAATAAGCACATATAACGTAGGAGCCAAAGGAAAACCCTGGTGGATGGACCTAAAAATCCCAAAGGTGTCAGACTATGAGCCATTGATAGTTATGCATGTAGAGGCATCACCAAAAAGCATCTCAACAAACTGCAAAAAATTGGGACCAAAACCAATATCTTGCAACATGGCAAGAATGAAAAGCCGTTCAATGCGATCATAAGCTTTGGTAAAATCAATTTTGAGAAACAAAGTCTGCTATTTGGATTGATGAGCCCATTCCATTCCCTCCCAAATGAAAATAATGTTTTCAAGGATATATTTGTATTTAATGAAACCAGTCTGCTCAGGGCAGACAATCAGCGGAATGAGGTGTCTAATCTTAAGAGCCAAAGCTTTAGCAATGATTTTGTAAGAAACAATCAATAAGGTGATGGGTCTCCAGTTATAGATATCTTCAGGGTCACCGGCTTTAGGTATGAATTTGATGTTTCCTTTATTAATATAGCACCTAGGCTTTTGTTATGGTAGGCTTCGAGATACACTTTATGCATGTCAGGACCAATAGCATCCCACAAATGATTGTAAAACTCACAGGGGAAGCCATCACATCCAGGGGATTTATCATCTACCATGGAAAAGGAAACCTCTTTTAAATCAATGATGTTGAGAAGTTGCTCAGAGAAGGCATGCTGCTTGACCGCTATGCGGTTTGGAGTAACAGAAATACACGCCCTGAGAGCTTCTTCTCAAGCAACTGAGTTTCCTTGTGAAGTAAACACTTTTTTATAGTGTTGAACAAAGGCTTAGAGAAAATCAGGAACCTCTAAGAGAGTTTCATGACCTTGTTTGATATTTTTGTGATCCCAACAGTAGTGTGACGGGCTATGAGAGCATGAAAGAATTCTTTAGAAGCTTTATCGCCCATCTCTAGCTAGTGGAGGCGAGCTTTGATTTGAGCTCCCCGAGAAACATAGTTGTCTACAATTTGCTTCTCATGGCAGAGCTGGGAAAGTTTATTTAAGTCGAAGCTCAAAATCAAAGAGATTCAAAGCAAGAGCATCAGAAGCACTTCAAAGGGCTTTAGTGGTAGCTTCATAAGACCGCTTCCTGTACATAGCCAACTGACAGCCATAGATGTGAAGAAATATGGTCGTATGGGTGATGACATCATTCCACCAAGGAATCCACCCAACATGGTTGTGGGGTCAAGTTTCTAAATTCCAGACTCGAAGAATGTGAGTAACGATGGAAGCATGATTCAGCACAAACGTGTTAAGAAAAAATTATGTTCTAACAGCCCTTTGAGCAGAAGACTGCCATGTGATGCCAAAAAATATGGGGTAGTGATTTGACATGGTCGCATCTGTCAAGGGAATGACAGGTAACTCCTGATCTTTAGAAAAAAAGAAAAAGGATTGAGCAGTTATCATAGCATGATCACGCCTCTTAAATATGTGGTCAGAACCAACTCTAAAATTAGACCAAGTGTGCCAGACCCCACTTTGCCAACGACGGTTAG
This sequence comes from Thuja plicata, assembly GCA_018584345.1. Taxonomy (NCBI): domain Eukaryota; kingdom Viridiplantae; phylum Streptophyta; class Pinopsida; order Cupressales; family Cupressaceae; genus Thuja; species Thuja plicata. The sequence continues at coordinate 1,571,289 of MU223263.1, forward strand.
CATTGGGATAAAAAAGGCCTAATTTATTGTGCATATAGTACCACGCTTCCTGCTCACTAGCTGTCTAGCGAAAAGGCAAACTCCCTTCCTTGTTAGAGGCTAGCTCAACCATATTAAAGTCCCCACACATCACCCAAGTTGCTGGAGGCAAATGATCCGCCAACCAACACCAAAGTTCAGATCTTTCCACAACATCATTGGGAGCATAAACATTAATTATGCCAAAGGAATAATTGTTGAAGGAGAGAAAAATCCAAGTGAACCACTACATAGGATCAGAGCCATACACAATAATAGCATACTGAAGGTGAGGTGAGAGAAAAGTAATGACACCACCTTTACTAGGTTCATGTTGAGAAGAAAAAAAAATCTTGTCCGACCATATGACACGACAAGCAGAAGTAAGAAAAAATCCAGAGATTTTAACTTCCTGTAAACACAAAACATCCAGACTGTGAAGTCTACAATGAGTATCCTAAACATAGTACTTTCTTTGAGAGGTCAGTCAGACCTCACACATTCCAGGATAAAAAATTCATAAAAAATCTTGCATATCTTCCTCATCCTTAAGAGAGGAGAAACTATTCTGCAAGAAAGTTGGAATGGGGCTAAAGCCATATGGTAAATCTCTAGGGGAGACATACCTCCACTTTTCCTTTGGGTTTTCTGCACGACCATCAGAGCTATGTGACCGATGCAATGTCTGTGAAGAAACAACTAATGTATGTGACCTTGGGTTGGTAGACCACGCAACTTGAGTTTTCCCTTGAGAAGTAGGGTTTGAAATTTGAGGAACGACTGACGGCGCTTCAGGGGCCAGTATTTTCTCATTTTCCAAGGGAGCCGACAGAGGAGAAGAAGTGGAAGTGGTGGCTGCCTGCTTGGTAACTAAAGAGGCCTTGCCTTTTTGCACTACCATGGTCCATTCTTCCTTCTTTCCAACCTCTAAATTTTTAACAGGCACTTCCTTTGGTTGTGGCTTGACCTAAGGAACAGCCAAAGGGAAATCCTTTATCTTATGTTCCACCGATTGACACCTATAACAAGTGTTCGACAGGTTCAAATAAAGCACCTTCTAAGAGAAGGTGTGAGAGCTGAACTGTATCTCAACAGAGTCTTTGAGGCCCTTAGAAAGGTCCACCTCAATGCAAACACACTTATGTGGTCTAGCATTGAAAAACTTATCATGCTCTATGATAACAACTTTGCCAAGTGTTTTTGCAATGGACTCAATAAATGGCCAACATGGCAATGGGAGACCAGGAAATTCAACCCAAATGAGAACCCTAAGTTTCTTGTCGTTTGAGACTGTGAAATCTCAAGACCACCTTTGAAACACAAGTAAAGAAGAACTAACGGTCCAAGGGCCATGACTAAAAACTGCCTCCACTTGGGAATGGTTGGAAAAGTGAAACAGGATAAAACCTTTAGTAAGGTTTTGAACACCTTCAAGGCGAACCCCATGAGGGGTCCAGCTCTTGTTGACCCAATCTTTCATAATACTTTTAGGAGGAGTACGACCCACAAAATACCCTATCAAGGTATGTTTCTCTATCCAATCACAAGAAGCATAAAATTCTTGCATGTTAAGAACAATATCAGGGTTACCTCATGGAAGACCTTTGGAACGAACTTGCGCGGTCACTTGTTCAGAGGGGGCACCATGACTTTCTATAGCAACAAGTTGAGCACCAACATCAACTGTTGGACCAAAGTTGGCCGGAGCCATTATAAACTAATCCTAATGAGGAGTCCTGCAGTGAATGCGGTATGACAGGTGGAAAACTTAGAAGAAAAGCGCAGATAGAGAGCCGTACGCATGAATCCTAGCAGAGAAAAAATCACAAAAATACCAAGTTTTCTTGTATTTCATATTGATATTTTTTAAATAAGCTAAATTTTAATAATTTAAACCATACTTACAATAGAATATTTAAAAAAATTATGTTAAAACTATTGAAATTAAAATATTATCTTAAAACAAAATTTTAAAACTAAAATTAAATAATTTGAGTGGCTATGAACTTTTGGTACATATATAGTTTTAAATAATTTATTACATATTAAATTTTTTTAAATAAGTTATAATGTTAAAAATTAAAATCATATTTGTAATAGAATATTTTTGAAAAGTATGTTAAAATTATTAAAATTAAAATTTTATATTGTACATAAAATTTTATCAGTAAAATAAAATATGAAAAATAAAAAATTAATAAAAGTTAGAGTGGCTACAAGCAATATGTTCTCTGTAGCTTCTGATGGAGAAAAGGGTACGTGGAAAAATATTATAATTTGAATACACATCATTCAAAGGAAGAAAGGCAAACAGGAAAACACTGAGGGCAACCACTATCCAACCACAAAATTCCTTCATTGGATGCCCCATGCCATACCATCATACACCTGTACCTTGCCTTCTATCAATACTATTTGTTGGCTAGGTCAAATCACTACAGGTCTTCCCAAAGATTTGAAAAATTTAAAATAGATTGTATAGAATTTATTTTGTCCTTAATAATTGAAAGTGGTTTGAGTATGACGGTTAAAGGTCATATAATATATAAATTAAATTTTCATAAATATATAAAAAAAAAATTTAAGAGATATAAACTAGCTAATACATACTGTATATTTAAAATACGTCGAGATGCATCGAGGCATTGGATTTTTCAACTTTAATTTTTTCTATTAAAGGTCAATGATGAAAAAATTGAATGCCTCGATGCATCTCGACGTATTTTAAATAGAGAGTATATATTAGATAGTAGCAGCCGCAACGTGCGTAACACATTGAGTAAATAAATTTGTTTAGGGTTAATATTTAGCGTTACAATTTATCTCATGGTCAAGGTTAGGGTTTAGTTTTAAGGTTGGGTTTATGGTCATGGTTACGAGTAGAATTATGGTTAGGGTTAGGATTTAGATTAGAATTATAATAGGTTTCAAATTAGTAATAGCGTTTGATTAATGTTAAGGGCAGTGTTGGAACAATTATTAGGGTTGGGATTAGAATTATAATTAGGTTAAATATTTAGATTTGGTCAGGGCTATGAATTTTTTCAACTTTAGTTTTTATTAAAGTGGAATGATGAAAAATTAAATGACTCGATACATCTAAGTGTATTTAGTATATAAGTTATATATTTGGTAGTATCAATTGCAACACATGTATAACATATTGAACAAATTAATATGATTAGGGTTACGGTTATGGTTGGCATTTAGGGTTACAATTTTTTAGGGTTATGATTACTTGATTAGGGCTTAGGGTTATGGTTATAATTATGTTTAATATTAGGGTTTTCATCATGGTTTTAATGTTAAGGCTAGCGTTAGGATTTATGATTAGGGTTGAGATTAAAGTTAAGATTTAGTATTATAGACTTTTGCTAGGCTTAGGTTTTGTACCATGGTTAGGGTTAGGGTTCATATTATACGAAGGGTCTAGATTAGAATCATAGTTATGACTACGGTTGGGGTTTAGGGTTATAAGTAGAATTATGGTTAGGTTTAGTGTTCTCATCATTTTTCTAGGATTAGGGTTTGGGTTATGGTTAGGATTAGAATTATTGTTATAATTAGCATTTAGGGTTAGGACTATGGTTAATATTAGGTTTTAGGTTTATGGTTTAGATTATGATTTGGTTAGGTTATGGTTAAGGTTGGGATTTGGTTTATGGTTACGATTAGAGATAGGATTATGGATAGAGTTTGGGGTTAGGTTTATGGTTATGGTTTAGGGTTAGGATTGGTATTATGGTTGCAGTTAGGGTTTACATAATGGTTTGGTCTAGTGCTTCGTATATGTCGAAGAAGAAGGTTAGGGTTAAGATTACGATTAGGGTTATGGTTAAAAATTATAATTAGGGTTAGGCTTTAGATTTGGGTTATGGTTAGGGTCAACATTAGGATTAAGATTAGGATTAGGGTTAGAGATGGGATTATGATTAGAGTCTACTATTATGGTTCAAATTCTTATCAAGGCTTATATTATAGTTAGGTTTAGGGTTAGGGTTAGAGTTTAAGGTTATGGTTAGAACTATGGTAAGGTTAAGGGTTTTGATCATTTTTCTAAGGTTGGGTTTGGGTCATGGTTAGGGTTAGCATATATGTAAAGGTTTGGAGTTTAGAGTTAGGACTATGGTTAGTGTTAGTGTTATAGTATAGGTTTATGGTTTAGATTTTATTTAGGATTAGGTTATGGTTAGGGTTGGGATTTGGATTATAGTTAGGGTTAGAGTTAGGATTATAGTTAGGGTTTAATTTTAGGGTTAAGGTTAGAATTTTGGTTTTGGTTTCCTATTTTGCATCATATTAGAGTTTCCATTACGATAATGGTTAAGGTCGGGATTAAGATTATGGTTTGGGTTTAGGTTTAGCACCATGGTGAAGGTTTACATCATGGTTAGGGCTAGAGTTAGTTTTAGGATTAGGGTTATTGTTACTCTTTGGATTATCTTTTGGGTTGTAGATACATGCTAGAATAACTGAGAGGGGGGGGGGGGGGGNAGAGGGGGGGGGGGGGTGAATCAGTGACCTCAAAAATTAATCCAGTTATCCAGCCAAAACTTAAATCACATATATAATTCATCTAGTTATCTTCAGTGCTACAAGATGTATGCATTTAAGTATTCTTATCAAATATATACTGCTTGGTGAATATACTATTTATCCTTTTCTTAAGGTTTACTGAATAACAGTTTAGCTTTTCCTAGACTTTACTGAATATCAGTAAATAAAATTAGTGTTTAGCAACCAATCCTATTTTAGTAATGTGTAGAGTAAAACATCAAAGAAATGAGCCATATACACATTTGACACATGGATTTTTAATGTGGAAACCTTGTTAAGGGAAAAATACTTGGGACCAGTAACCCAAATTTTTCACTCTTATGTAGTAAGCTCGGTGAAGAGCCAACCTTGTTAAAGGTTACAAACACACTATTAAGTGCGACCTTGCTAGAGGATTTAAAACCATTGGTTATTCTTTTGACCTTAGGCATTCACTATTTTTTCAACAAGAAAAACCTTTTGATACTCTTGAGTATCTAAACACATTAAGGACCATTAAATCCCAATCAGTTAAGAGATTTTCTAAATCAATGGTTAAGCTGAAACAGTAAATGATCTATTCAATAATACAAATTTAACTTGTAGATTTTTAGATCTATTGTAATTCCATAATACCTCTCTGATAAATATACTTTTTCATTCCTTTTCTCCCCTTTTTGTTCTTTCTACTCAGTGAATGTTGTTACTTCTTTGTTACTTTGTGTTTGCAGAATTCTTGGCTCTGTTCTTCAGCCTATACAATAACATCCGCATGAAGACCTCTATCTTCATCATAATTATACTCAACATTCCTCTCTTCGTAATTAATTAATTGTCTCTTTATACAGACATGATTTCATTGTTTAGTGTCCTTGTCTTTCTTGTTCTTGACATACATAGCTTTCTTGATCCACAAATCTCGCCATGCATTGATTTAATCTTGTAAGCATAGCTTTAGTTTTATCCCATAGATTTCTCCTTTTACAACTGTGTATAAAACTAGCTTTAAATCTTCAGTTCAACTGGTCAATGAAAACAAAGTAATCAATCAGTTAACTCTAATTATATCTCTAGCCAGCTAAGTGTTTTGTCATTTCCTAACTCCAGTTCTGATTTGTGACCAACTCTTAGTTTTCTCAGTCATTGACTCCAGTTGTCCTTAGGCATTACCTTAATTTATGCTCAATGTTGTAGTGCTTGTTATACACTATGACTTCTTGGGGTTCTCTATGTGTCATGTGCACTGTCCGTCGGTGTTTACTGTCACTCAGTGTACACTAGCTTTATATGCTTGTTGATAACATAAAATTTATCTCTTTGGTTTCTTGAAGTCTATGACATTATGTATATGACCAATCAGATTATATCAAGTTGACATCAATGACAATATAATACATTAACTGATTTAATGTCTTGTATTTACTTTCTGCAGCTCAACGATCATCAACTTATCATCTTCAAACATTCAATCAATTATAGTTCATCAATCTCTCCCTTTGGCATTGATATAAACATAATTATCAAGACAATATGAAATATTTAATGTAAAATATGCCATATCATACCAAACTTACTTTTCTATAAACAATTCAAATATCTAACTCTCGATAAGCTCTTCTAGCTTAGATTTGATTCTTGTAGAGTTCTTTCTTCATTATTCATTCCCTTCACTAGATAGATGTAGAAACTTCTGATTCTAGCTTTCCCTTTGTTGTAGAATCTCTTCTCCCTTTTCTAGATAGATATGTAGTGTTAACTTTTCCAATTCTCTCCCTTAGATGGATGGTTGCTTCTTTGAATCTTTCTTGGATCTTTCTCTTCCTTTGTAGAAACTTATTTTTCTGATCTTTCCTCTCCCTTTGACTATTTCTTCTCTTCGATGGATATTTAAAATGGATATATTCATTCAATACATCTCTCCCATTGACATAAATGCCAAAAAAAAATATATCTCTCTCTTGTCCATCAATAATACAACTCTGCAGTAGCCAACAATTTCTCTAGTGTTTGGTTCTGATAAGTACCTTCTTGTACTAATATATCACTGCAGTACATTTCTAAGCTTGCATCAACATGATTGATCTTTTGATAATGTGTAGGCTGATGTAGCCTCCAAGTCATTTTAGTGACTAGTAGACAAGGGTTGGACCCCTACTCTCTTCCTCAGGTACTCAAATGTATCTTTTGGCAATGTCTTTATGAATATGTCTACCAATTGTTCTTTGGATTGTACATATTCCAGTGTCACCTCTTTCTCTTGCACTGGTTCCCTTAAGTAATGATACTTAATAACAATGTGCTTTGTTTTAGCATGCATCACAAGGTTCTTTGAAATGTTGATAGCACTTGTATTATCATAATAGATAATTTCTTGTTCATGAATTTCCATATTCATACCTTTCAGCAATTGCTTGATCCTTGCGATGTTAGATTAATTTGACAGCAACCACATATTATGCTTCTGCATTTGATTGCGATATGCATACTTTCTATTTTCTTATCCATGTGACAAGTCTGTCACCCATAAAGAATTCTCCTCTTGTTGTGCTCTTTCTATCATCTATGTTTCTATCCCAATCAACATTTGTATAGACTTGAAGCTCAAATTTACCCTCTTTATTATACCACAAGCCATAGTCTTCGGTATTCTTTATATATCTGATAATTCTTTTAATATCAAACATGTGTGATTCCTTGGGATTAGCAGAGAGTCTTGCAACTATACCAACTATATGTGTTATATCTGGTCTTGTGTGTACAACATACATTATTTTTCCAATCATATATCTATATAAGGTCAGATTTACCTCTGTTGACTTTTCTTCTTTTGTCAATTTTCATTCAGTTGCAATAGGTGTTCCTGTTAGTAATGATTGAGAGGGGGGGTGAATCAGTGGCCTCAAAAATTAATTCTTAATTCAACCCTTAAAAATTATAACCACAAATTATGCCTCTATTTATCTTCTATCCTACAAGATGAGTGCCTTGAAATACTTATATCAATTTACTACTTATCAGATTGCTTTGCAAATCTCTTTTCTGTATGGTTACCAATAAGTAGTCAACTATTTACTGAAACACAGTAAATATGCAGAGTATACCGATCAATCCAGAATTGCATATGTGAAATGTAAAACAATAAAGTAATAAAACATAAACACATAACACATGGATTTTTAACATGGA
>MU223263.1:1579133-1590358 GCA_018584345.1 Thuja plicata
ACCTTGTTAGAGGATTTAAAAGATAGTTTGTCACCTAGTATCTGGCATCTAATGCTACCATCCTTGATCAAACACTCACTTGGCCTGTCAATAGGTATCAGGCATATCCAATGCTACTTTCTATGATAAAATTTTTTGATACTCCTTTGGATGTATCTCAATTGTAAAATAGTTTTAAGTCCTGCTCAATTAAGAGACTTGATGCTTCAATGATTAAATTGAAACATTAATGATATGTTCATACATACAACTTGATTGCAGATTTTTAGATCTATTGTAAGTGCATTACCTCTCTGATCAATATATTCAATTCTAAACCTTTGCTCCACATTGTTCTGGTTTGTGATGTTGTCTCACTATTCGTCAGTGTCTGTAGAATCTAGCTCTTTCTTTAGCTTGTTAATCAGGACTGAATGAAGACTTTCTTCTCCTTCAGATTTTTTTTTTCATCTTTCCTCTTCTCTTATTCACCCCAAACAATTCGTAATGAATTGAGTTTGTCCCTTTATAGACATGATTTACCTTTTCTTGGCTTTCTTGATTCTTGGCGGGATCCACAATTCTCGCCAATTATATTTAAAGCAAACTCCAATTTTATCTCATTGAGATCTTCTTGCCAACTAGAAAAATCAGCTTTAAATCAATTACTTATCCTCAACTTTATCTGGATGATTAAAATAATTATAAGTATCAGTTAAGTCTATCTTTAGCTCTTGACAACTAAGCATTTTGTCATTTTCTGAACTCTCCATTCTGTCGGTCAACACTTCAGTTAGTCGTCAGTGATAACTGACTGTTCTGTTGATGTGACTTCAGTTGTTGTCGGGTCCTTGTCTTTTTCGTCAGGCAAAACTATGATTCTGTCCGTCGGGTTACTCTATGTTTTTTCTTGTCGGGAAACACTGTGCCTATGCTCATCGGTATTGTTGTGCATTTTCTCGTCGGGTAACACTATGACTCTTCTCTTTTACTCTAACCATCGGTGTGCACTCCGTTGGTGTATATCATGACTTTGTGAATACTTGACTTATATGCATTACTGATAGCATAGCCTTGATTCATCAGTTCTTTAAAGTCCTTGGAAGTATGTCCATGACAATACATATTATATCAAGTTGACATCAATGACAATACAATACATTAACTAATTTAATGCCTTGCATGATCATCAACTTAACATCTTCAAACATTCAATTAGTTACATGTCATCAATATCTCCCTTTGGCATTGATGGAAAAATGCTACATTATCATACTATACTATTGCTAATACAATATGAAATATACAGTTTCATCAAGATTTCCTATTGTAACTATTACAAATGTCTGGCTTTTGGTAAGCTCAAATAGCTTTGATTCAATTCTTGCAGCTTTCTTTCTGTCTTAAATCCCTTCAATGGATAGATGTAGAATATTTCTTTCTCTCTTGTGATGTGTTCTCCTTCTGTGTCAAACTCTCTCCCTTTGACTGTTCTCCTTTCTTTGATGTCTCTTGTTAGCAATTCTTTTCCTTTGTATGTACTCTCCCTTTTTGGTTACATCTCTCCCTTTGGATACTTTGATGGATGTAATGTCTCCTTGAGATGATAATGGATAAAATCTATCCCTTTGACAACAATGCCAAACAAAATTTTGACAGTAATGCCAAATGAATCCTCTATATCTATAATATATTCCTTGAATTTCCCAATCCATCGGTAATAACTCTGGTGCTCAGAGTAGATGAATACCTTGTTGTGTATAGATTTATCTGTGAAGTCCATTTCTATGCTTGCATTAACATGAATGATTTTCTGATAATATGCAGGTTGATACAACCTTCTAGTCATTTTACTGACCAGTAGACAAGGGTCTGACCCTAGTCTCTTTCTCAAGTACTCAAATGCATCCTTGGGCAGTGGATTGGCGAAGATATCGACCAATTGTTCTTTAGATTGCACATACTCAAGTATCACCTCCTTTTCTTGAACTTGTTCTCTCAAATAATGATACTTGATGGAAATATGATTTGTTTTAGCATGCATGACTAGATTATTGGAAATGTTTATTGCACTTTTATTATCACAATAGATAATCATTGGTTCTAGAATTTGCATATGCATACCTTCCAGTAACTATTTCATCCATGCAATATTAGAGTAGTTTGTAGCAGCAACAACATACTCTACTTCTGCAGTAGAATGAGAGATACATTCTTGCTTCTTGTTGATCCATGTGACAAGTCTGTCACCTATAAAGAATGCTCCTCCAGTTGTGTTCTTCCGATCATCAATATTTCCAGCCCAATCAGCATTGCTAAAGACCTTAAGTTCAAATTTGCCTTCTCTTCTATACCATAAGCCATATTCCTCAGTATTCTTCAGATATCTTAGGATTATTTTCATAGTAGTCATGTGTGATTCCGTGGGATTAGCATAAAATCTAGTAATTATTCCTACTGCATGTGCAATATCTGGTCTAGTATGTACAACATACATGAGTTTTCCAATCATTGATCTGTACAAAGTTTGATTTACCTCTGATGACTTGTCCTCCTTTGTTAGCTTACATCTAGTTGCCATCGGTGTTCCAACTGGTTTGGATTCTTCCATCTTGAATATTTTAAGCACTTCTTTGATGTATTTGGATTGTGTGATGAAAATACCTTCATCTAGTTGCATGATCTGCGGACCAAGAAATAACTTGATCTCTCCAAACATAGACATCTCAAACTCTTTTCTCATTTCATTTGCAAATGATTTGCATAGGATATCATTGCCTCCAAATATGATGTCATCAACAAATATTTCAGCAATCAAAATGTTAGCATCAGTATCTTCCTTTAAATAAAGATTATTATTTTCACTAGTCCTTACAAATCCAATACTTATAAGATAGGAATGAAGTCTTTCATACCAGGCTTGGGGTGCTTGTTTTAATCCATACAAGTCTTTGTGTAGTCTACATACCATGTCCCTCTTTTCTGGATCAACAAACCCTTCTGGTTGTTCAATGTATACCTTTTCTTAAAGTAATCCATTTAGGAATGTAGACTTGACATCCAATTGATATACCTTGAATCCTTTACATGCATCATAAGAAAGTAATATTCTCACTCCTTCTAGCCTAGCAATAGATGCAAAGGTCTCTCCATATTCAATCCCTTCTTCTTGTGCATACCCCTTGCATACTAGTCTTGCTTTATTTCTGATGACTTCTCCATTCTCATTCAGTTTATTCCTAAATATCCATTTTGTACGGATGGAATTCTTGTCATCTGGTCTCGGTACAAGTGTCCATGTCTTGTCTTTCTCTATCTTCTCAATCTCTTCATTCATAACACTTATCCATTCATCATTATCTAGTGCAACATTGACATATTTTGGCTCATAATCACAAATAAGACATCTTTTATTTAGAGACTTACTTCTGGTTCTCATACCAGATTTCTTACCTCCAATGATCTAGTTCTGTGGATGGTTCTTTCTGACATATATTGAAAGTACAGGCTCAACTCTTTGTCTATCAGCTTGATCATAATTTTTTCCTTCATTCTCTACTCCATCACTTTGTGTATCATTTTGAGCAATATCCTGATCGTTGGTATTTGCAGCTTGATGCTCAGGTGTATTGATCTATTGCTCAAGAGCTCTACATTGTTGGTTAGGTAGAGTTTCAGGTTCCTCATTGTAAGAAAACCTATTGTAGTCCTCTGGTTCTTTAGTTCTTTCCTTTTCATTCTTCTCTACAAATTTATCTATCTTTACATTTGCACTTTCAACAATTTTGGTAGAGGCTTTATTAAGACATTTATAAGGCTTGCTTTTGGTGGAATACCCTAGAAAGATTCCCTCATCACTCTTGGAGTCAAGTTTTCCATTTATATAATCTTTTAAGATATAATATTGACTACCAAAATTTTTGAAGTAACTTACATTGGGTGTGTAACCATACCAAAGCTCATAAGGTCTCTTTTTGGTGTCTTTCTTCAATTGTATTCTGTTTAATGTGTAAACAGAAGTACTGACAGCTTCCCTCTGGAAGATTTGGGTGCTCCCTTTCTCTATCATCAGTGTCCTTGCACAGTCAACAATGGATATGTTTCTTCTTTCAACAATTCCATTTTGCTGTGGTGTTCTTGGTGCAAAGTCCTGTCTTTTGATTCCATGCTCATTACAAAAGTTAGTGAATTCATCTAAAATAATTTCCCCTCCTCTATCTGATCTTAAGCATTTCAATTCTTTACCACTTTTTTTAAACCACTGCCTTATACCATTTAAACATCTTAAATGCTTTTGATTTGTCTTTTAGAAACATGACTGTCATCATTCTAGAGTAATCATCAATAAAGAGAATAAAATATCTATCTCCATAATAACTCTTTGTCCTCATCGGTCCACATAGGTCAGCATGGACTAATTCTAGAATGACATCAGATGTATGGTTTTTTATTTTGAAACTAGACTTTGTAATCTTACCTTTTTGACAATTCTTACACATGATGTTGTCGGGTTTGGTCATCGTCGGTAAGACTCTTACATTTCTCTTTTTGCTAATCTTTATGATGTTGTCAAAGTTCACATGACACAATATTTTGTGCCACAACCATATGTCTTCGTTTCTAGCCATTAAGCAAGTGGTGTCAGTATCATTCAAATAGAATAAGTTACCTTTTGTCTGCTCATCGGTACCAATTAGATTTCTTGATTTATTGAAGATCTTTGCCTTCTTATTTTCAAATGCTACTATGTGACCTGAATTATTCAACTGAGAAACACTCAATAGATTATAATTCAATCCATTTATCCAATAAGAATTTTCACATTTTATTTGATTATTAAACATTATGGTTCCTCTACCTTCAATTGGACAAGGTGTATCATTACCCATTCTTACTGAACCACCTTTATAGTATTCAAAATTCTCAAACTTTTGCTTGTCACTGATTATATGGTGAGTGCAGCCACTATCTATGATCTAGACATCATTTTCACTAACTTTAGATATGAGTGTTGTTTATACATGCCTTTCTTCATCCTCATCTGAATCATCTTTTATTGCCACAAACACCATCTTGATGTCTTCCTCAGATTCGGTGTCAGTGTCATCAACTTTGCATTTAGCTAGGTAACTAGCCTTCTTTCCTTTGTCCTTGTAGTCTCGGGTATCTCTTCTTCATGATATTTTGTTAAGACATCTTGCAGTAAAGTGTCCAATCTCTTTATAATTAAAACAAACAAGTGGTAATTTACCTTCAAGTATTTACCTTTGCCTCTCTGCATTCTTCTAGCCATAAATGATTCGATTTCATAAGGATCTTCTTCTTCACTTTCACTATCATTATATTTTCTCATAGTGTTTTTATGACTTGATTTACTTATTCTCAAAGAAGATTTGAATGTAGAATCTATGTTTGGTAAGACACTATTATCAAAATTGTTCATCTCAAATGAAATCAGTCTTCCAATCAAATTGTCTAGAGTAACATTTCTATTTGCTATTGCTCTCATTTCTTGTATGACAGATACTCTAATAGCATAAGTAGGTAGTAAGGTTATTATAATTTTACTTACCACTATATCTTCTTCTAGTACAACTCCAACTCTTCGGATAACATTGACTACCTCTTTGATTCTTGTGCTGTACTATGTGATGTTTTCACCTTCTTTCATTTTGAGATCATCAAACTTTCCTCTAAGGCTTTCTGCCTTGGCTCTCAAAAAATTCTTGTCACCACCATGTACAAGCATCAATTTGTCCCACATATGCTTTGTAGTCTTGCAGGTTTTGACATCTTCAAATTCAACGTCAGAGAGTGAGGAAGAAAGCTCTATCATCATGCAGTTGTGTTCATGCTTCTCACTCATTTATTCAACTGTTGGTGCTCCTATGGGTAGTACATATTCAGTATCCAAGTATTGAGTGACATCATTGCCAATAACTGATAAGTGGAGTCTTATTTTTCTCTGCCATGAAGCAAAATTATCTTTGTTCAACTTGGGAACATCTCGTCTATTCATCTTTTGATATTTATCTTAAGTCTTGAAACCTTCATTTTAAGCACACAAGCTCTGATACCTATTGTTAGTAATAACTAAGAGGGGGGGGGGGGGGGGGGAANGGGGTAAATTAGTGGCCTCAAAAATTAATCCTTAAATCAACACTTAAAAATTATAACCATAAATTATGCCTCTAGTTATCTTCTGTCCTACAAGATGAGTGCTTTGAAATACTTATATCAATTTACTACTTGTCAGATTGCTTTGCAAATCTCTCTTCTATATTATTATCGATAAACAGTCAACTATTTACTGAAACACAGTAAATATGAAAAGTATACCGATCAATCCAGAATTGCATATGTGAAATGTAAAATAGTAAATTAATAAAACATATACACATAACATATGGATTTTTAACGTGGAAACCCTGTTAAGGGAAAAACCACTGGGACCGGTACCCCAAATTTTCACTCTTCTGAAGTGAGCTCTATTAGTAGCCAACCCTGTTAAAGGTTACGCACACACAATTAGGTGTGACCTTGTAAGAGGATTTAAAAGATAGTTTGTTACCTAGTATCTGGCATCTAATGTTACCATCCTTGATAAAACACTCAATTGGCCTGTCAATAGGTATCGGGCATATCCAATGCTACTTTCTATGATCAAAATTTTTGATACTCCTTGGGATGTATCTCAATTGTAAAAGACTTTTAATTCCTTCTAGGTTAAGAGACTTGATGCTTCAATGGTTAAACTAAAACATTAATGATTTGTTCATACATACAACTTGATTGTATATTTTTAGATCTATTGTAAGTGCATTACCTCTCTGATCAATATATTCAATTCTATACCTTTTCTCCACACTGTTCTACTCTGTGATGTCGTCTCACTATTTGTCAGTGTCTGCAGAATCTAGCTCTTTCTTTAGCTTGTTGATTAGGACTGAATGAAGACTTTCTTCTCCTTCAGATTTTCTTTTACATCTTTACTCTTCTCTTATTCACCCCACACAATTTGTAATGAATTGAGTTTGTCTCTTTATAGACATGATTTACCTTTTCTTGGCTTTCTTGATTCTTGGCATGATCCACGATTCTCGCCAATTAGATTTAAATCAAACTCCAATTTTATCTCATTGAGATCTTCTTGCCAACTGGACAAATCAACTTCAAATCAATTACTTATCCTTGACTTTATCTGGATGATTAAAACAATGATAAGTATCAGTTAAGTGTATCTTTAGCTCTTGATAGCTAAGCATTTTGTCATTTTCTAAATTCTCTATTCTGTCAGACAACACTTTAGTTAGTCTTCAGTGATAACTGACTATTCCATTAGTTTGACTTTAGTTGTCATCAGTATCTCCGTCCCTGTCTTTTCCTTCAAGCAACACTATGATTATGTCTGTCAGTTTACTTTGTGTTTTTTCTTGTCGGGCAACACAGTGACTGTCCTCATTGGTAATGTTGTGCATTTTCTCGTCAGGTAACACTATGACTCTGCTCTTTTACTCTGTGTTAATAATAACTAAGAGGGGGGGGGGTTGAATCAGTGGCCTCAAAAATTTATCCAATTTAAGCTTTAATCCACCAATCAATACTTCTCAAATTATTAAGTCCCAACAAGATGTATGCCTTTGAAATACTTGAAATAAATGACTATCTTCCGGTTTACCTTGTCCATCCTTATTCTCCTTGATAACCGATAGGCAGTAAACTATATTTACTGATACTCAGTAAATATGCAGAGTATACCAATCAATCCATAAATGCATATGTAGAATGTAAAACAATAAAGTAATAAACCATACACATATAACACAAGGATTTTAACGTGGAAACCTTGTTAAGGGAAAAACCACTGGGACTGGTACCCCAAATTTTCACTCTTCTAAAGTGAGCCATGTTAGGAGCCAACCCTGTTAAAGGTTACAAACATACAGTTAAGTGCAACCTTGTTAGAGGATTTTTATACATAGGTTGTCACTTAGTATTTGGCATCTATGCTACCATCCTTGAATCAGTCTCTTGACTGTCAATAGGCTTTATGCTAATCTTACTACCATCTTTGAATCAACCTTCTTCTTAGACTGTCAATAGGCTTTAGGTAAGACCGATGCTACTATCATGAGTCAAACTTCTGGTAATATGTTAGGATATACCTCAATTACAAAAGACTGTTAAGTCCTACTCTGTTAAGAGACTTAATGCTTCAATGGTTAAACTGAAACAAAAATGACCTGTTTCTAATGCAACTGAATTGAATATTTTAAGATCTATTTACTTACAATATATTTCTGATCAATGTATCAATTCAATTCCTTTGTACTTAACCTTTTCTTCTCTATGATGCTGTGCTTCACTGTGTGTCAGTGTCTGCGGAATTCTTTAGCTCTTCCTTAGCTTGATTGATCAGGACTGCATGAAGTTTATCCTTCATCAGTTTCTCTTTAGTATCTTCTATCAGTTCACTCCCCCGTGTATCTGATTGCTTGTGGGAATGATTTATGCTTGTCTCTTAAATAGACATGATACCCCTTAATTCTAGGTTCTTGATTCTTGATTCTTGGTGTGAAAAACAATCCAACCAAATTGATTTATGGATTTAACTCCTGATTTATCTCATAGTTATCTTCTTGCTAGTTGTACAAATCAATTACTTAACGGTGGTTGAATAAAGAAAATAAAACAACTAGTTAAGTCTATTCTTTAGCTTTGCCAGCTAGATATTTTGTCATTTTTTGATCTCTCTGTTCTGTCGGTTAATTCTGTAGTTCATCGCCAGTGACAACTGCCAGTTCCATTGGTGTAGCTTCAGTTAGCTTCAGGATCTCCGTCTGTCGGGCATCATTGGATCTTGCTCATCAGGCAACACTATTTCTAGCTCGTCGGGCATCCTTTGATTCTGCTTCATCGGGCAACACTGTCTTCTGCTCGTCAGGCATTACTGTGACTCTGTCTTTATCGATGGTGTGCACTCCGTCGGTGTAGTCTGTCACTTGGTGAATACTTGACTTTTATGCATTGCTGAAAGCATAACCTCTGTTCTATTGATTCTCTGAAGTCTTTGGCATGACCATACAAATGATATCAAGTTGACATCAATGACAATACAAACCTTTAACTGATTTAATGTCTTGCATCATCTTCAACTTAACATTATCAAACATTCATTCAGTTATATGTCATCAATCTCTCCCTTTGGCATTGATGGCAACATGCTATATTATCACACTATACTATTGCTAATACAATATGAAATACAATTGTTGAGATTCATCAAATTACCAAACAGTTTGTTTTCATAATCGATAAAATGTCTGACCGCCGGTAAGCTCTGTGTAAGATTAGATTTGATTCTTGCAACTTTTATTTTTCTTCTTCTGACGTGTTGTGTCCTCTTTGACTATTCTTCTTCTTTGATGTCATTGTCTTTTGTTTGCAAATTTTATTCCAATTCTCTCCCTTTGGATATGATCTCTCCCTGTTTGGAGTAATCTGATAATGAATGGTTTCTAATGATAATATATGGATACATTCTCTCCCTTTGACAACAGTGCCAAACAAATATTTTACAAATATCTGGCATTCTGTCAACCAATTTCTTCTTTCCATAATATATTCCTTGAATTTCCTTTATTATTATCAATATAACAATCTACTCTGGTGCTCGGTTCTGATATATACCTTTCTGTATATAGATGTAGCTTTGAAGTTCAACTTCTGCTTGCATCAATCATGATTGATATTTTGATAATATATGGTTGATGTAGTGTTCAGTCCTTTTATTGACTGGTAGACATGGGTTTGACCCCTAGTCTTTTTCTCAGGTACTCAAATATATCCTTGGGTAGTGGCTTGGTGAAGATATCAGCCAATTGATCTTTTGATTGCACATATTCAAGTATGACCTCTTTTTCTTGAACTTGTTCTCTCAAATAATGATACTTGATGGCAATGTGTTGAGTCTTGGCATGCATGACTGGATTCTTGGAAATATTTATTGCACTGGTGTTATCACAATAGATAACTACTCGTTCTATGATCTTCATATGCATACCTTCTAGCAACTATTTGATCCCTGCAATATTTGAGCAGTTTGCAACAACAACAACATATTCTGCTTCTGTAGTAGACTGAGAGATGCATCCTTGCTTCTTTCTAATCCATGTGACAAGTCTGTCACCCATAAAGAATGCTCCTCCAGTTGTGCTCTTTCGGTCATAAAGATTTCCAGCCCAATCAGTGTCAGTAAACACTTTTAGTTCAAATTTGCCTTCTCTTCTATACCATTATCCAAATTCCTCAGTATTCTTTAGATATCTTAGAATTCTTCCACAACAGTTATATGTGATTCCCTGGGGTTAGCAGAAAATCTAGCAACAATTCCTACTGCATGTGCAATATCTGGTCTAGTGTGTACAACATACATGAGTTTTTCTATCATTGATCTGTATAGAGTTTGATTTACCTCTGTTGTCTTGTCTTCCTTTGTTAATTTTCATCTAGTAGCCATCAGTGTTCCAACAGGTTTGGGATCTTCCATCTTTAATATTTTTAGGACTTCTTTGATGTATTTGGACTGTGTAATGAAAATACCTTCACTTTGTTGAATGATCTGTAGACCAAGAAAGAACTTGATCTCTCCAAACATAGACATCTCAAATTACTTACTCATCTCATCAGCCAATGATTTGCATAGCATATCATTGCCTCCAAATATGATGTCATCAACAAATATTTTAGTAGTCAAAGTGTTAGCATAAGTATCTTCTTTTAAATAAAGATTATTGTTCTCACTAGTCCTTATGAATCCAATACTTATTAGATAGGAATGAAGTCGTTCATACCAGGCTCCAGGAGCTTGTTTTAATCCATACAAGGCTTTGTGAAGTCTACATACCATGTTCCTCTTGTCTGGATCCACAAACCCTTCTGGTTGCTCAATGTATACCTCTTCTTCAAGTATTCCATTTAGAAATGCAGACTTGACGTCCATTTGATATACTTTGAATCCTTTGTATGTAGCATAAGCAAGTAGAATTCTATTCCTTCTAGCCTAGCAATGGGTGCAAAGGTTTCTCCATAATCTATACCTTCCTCTTTTGCATACCCCTTGCATACTAGTCTTGCTTTGTTCCTTGTGACTTCTCCATTCTCGTTTAGTTTATTCCTGAATATCCATTTTGTACTGATGACATTCTTGTCATCTGGTCTTGGCACAAGTGACCATGTCTTGTTCT
>MU223263.1:1592364-1610780 GCA_018584345.1 Thuja plicata
GGGGGGGGGGGGTTGAATCAGTGGCCTCAAATTTATCCAATTTAAGCTTTAATCCACCAATCAATACTTCTCAAATTATTAAGTCCCAACAAGATGTATGCCTTTGAAATACTTGAAATAAATGACTGTCTGTCGGTTTACCTTGTCTATCCTTATTCTCCTTGATAACCGATAGGCAGTAAACTGTATTTACCGATACTTAGTAAATATGTAGAGTATACCAATCAATCCATAAATGCATATGTAGAGTGTAAAATAATAAAGTAATAAACCATACACATATAACACAAGGATTTTAACATGGAAACCTTGTTAAGGGAAAAACAACTGGGACCGGTACCCCAAATTTTCACTCTTCTGAAGTGAGCCCTATTAGGAGCCAACCCTGTTAAAGGTTACAAACACACGGTTAAGTGCGACCTTGTTAGAGGATTTTTATACATAGGTTGTCACTTAGTATTTGGCATCTATGCTACCATCCTTGAATCAGTCTCTTGACTATCAATAGGCTTTATGCTAATCTTACTACCATCCTTGAATTAGCCTTCTTCTTAGACTGTCAATAGGCTTTAGGTAAGACCAATGCTACTATCATGAGTCGACCTTCTGGTAATTTGTTAGGATATACCTCAATTACAAAAGACTGTTAAGTCCTACTCTATTAAGAGGCTTAATGCTTCAATGGTTAAACTGAAACAAAAATGATCTAAATTTCTAATGCAACTGAATTGCAGATTTTCAAATCTATTTACTTACAATATCTTTTTTATCAATGTATCAATTCAATTCTTTTGTACTTAACCTTTTCTGCTCTGTGATGTTGTGCTTCACTGTGTGTCGGTGTCTACAGAATTCTTTAGCTCTTCCTTAGCTTGATTAATCAGGACTCCATGAAGTTTATCCTTCATCAGTTTCTTTCAGCATCTTCTATCAGTTCACTCCCCCATGTATCTGATTGCTTGCGGGAATGATTTATGCTTGTCTCTTAAATAGACATGATATCCCTTAATTCTAGGTTCTTGATTCTTGGTGTGAAAAACAATCCAGCCAAATTGATTTATGGCTTTAACTCCTGATTTATCTCATAGTTATCTTCTTGCCAGTTGTACAAATCAATTACTTAACGGTGGTTGAATAAAGCAAATAAAACAACCACTTAAGTCTATCCTTTAGCTCTGCCAACTAGATATTTTGTCATTTTCTGATCTCTCTGTTCTGTCAGTTAATTCTGCAGTTCATCGCCGGTGACAACTGCCAGTTCTGTCAGTGTAACTTCAGTTAGCTTCGAGATCTCCGTCCGTCAGGCATCATTAGATCTTTCTTATTGGGCAACACTGTTTCTAGCTTTTCAGGTATCCTTTGATTCTGCTTCATTAGGAAACATTGTCTTCTGCTCATCGGGCATTACTATGATTGTCTTTACTGATGGTGTGCACTCCGTCGGTGTAGTTTGTCACTTGGTGAATACTTGACTTTTATGCATTGCTAAAAGAATAACCTCTATTCTATTGATTCTCTGAAGTCTTTGGCATGACCATACAGATGATATCAAGTTGACATCAATGAAAATACAAACCATTAACTGATTTAATGTCTTGCATCATCTTCAACTTAACATTATCAAACATTCAATTAGTTATATGTCATCACTCTGACCGTCGGTGTGCACTCTGTCAGTGTATATAGTCACTTTGTGAATACTTGACTTATATGCATTACTGATAGCATAGCCTTGGTTCATTGGTTCTTTTAAGTCCTTGGTAGTATGTCTATGACCATACATATTATATCAAGTTGACATCAATGAACATACAATATGTTAATTGATTTAATTCCTTGCATGATCACAAACTTAACATCTTCAAACATTCAATCAGTTACATGTCATCAGTTCCCACTAGTTTGGAGTCCTCCATTTTGAATATCTTCTAAACTTCTTTGATGTATTTGGATTGTGTGATGTAGATTCCTTCTTGTACATATCCTTTGCATACTAGTCTTTCTTTGTTTCTTGTGACTTCTCCATTCTCATTCAATTTATTTCTGAATATCCATTTGGTACCAATGAAATTTTTGTCACTCAGTCTAGGTACTAATGCCCATGTTTTGTTCTTCTCAATCTGCTCAATCTCTTCATTCATTGCACTGACCCGTTCTTGATTCTCAAGTGCAGTATTAACAAATTTAGTCTCAAAATCACAAATCAAACATCTAGTGTTCAGTGACTTATTGTTCTCATTCTAGCTCGTTTATCTCCTATGATTTGGTCATGTGGATGGTGTCTTCTGAAAAACTTGGAAAGTACTGGTTCAGATAATTATTCATCATTCTTATCATCATCTTGACCTTCATTTTGATCTTCATCGCTTGGTTCATCATTGTGAGTATTTTCTAGATTTTCTGTGTGTGCAGCCTGATGCTCGGTTGCATTGTTCTGTTACTCGGTAGGGATACACTTTCTTGGGAAAGGTGTTAGGTTTTTCACTATAGACAAATCTATTGTAATCTTCTGGTTCCTTTATGCTTTCCTTATCATTTTTCTTAGCAAATTCATCCATTTTGACATTTGCACTTTCAATGATTTTGTTAGAGGATTTGTTAAGACATTTATAAGCTTTGATTTTGGTAGAATAACCTAAAAATATTCCTTCATCACTTTTGGACTCAAGATTTCCATCTCTATCATCTTTCAATATATAACATTGACTTCCAAAAATTCTAAAGTAACTTACATTTGGTGTGTATCCATACCATAACTCATAAGGTGTCTTATTGGTGTCTTTTGTCATTTGAACTCAATTTAAAGTATAGACAACAGTACTTACAACTTCTCTCCACAATTTTTGTGTAATACCTTTCTCAATCATCAGTGTTATGGCACAATCAACAATTGATCTATTCCTTCTTTTAGCAATCCCATTTTGCTGTGGTGTGCTCAGTGCAAAAAACTGCCTTGTAATTCCATGCTCACTACAAAAGTTAGTGAATTCATCAGAAATAAATTCTCCTTTATCTGATCTTAGACATTTTAGGTCCTTTCCACTTTTTTTTTAACTATATATTTATACCATTTGAACATCTTAAACTCTTCTGATTTCACTTTTAAGAACATGACAATCATCATCCTAGAACAAGCATAAAAAGAATGAAGTATCTATCACCATAATAGCTCTTTGTTCTCATTGGTCCACATGAGTCAGTATGGACTAGCTCTAGGATAGCATTAGATGTGTAAGTTTTTCTCTTAATACTAGAATTTTTTATTTTACCTTTTTGACAATCCTTACACATGACATGGTCGGGTTTTGACATGCTCGGTAAGTCTCTTACTTTTCTTTTCTTGCTTATCCTAATCATGTTGTCAAAATTCACATGACATAACCTTTGATGCCACAACCAAATGTCTTCATTTTTAGCCAATAAACAAGTGGTCTCAATCTTATCAAGATAGAATAGGTTATCTTTTAGTTGTTCACCAGTACTGATCAACCTTCATGTTTCATTATAGATCTTTGCCTTCTCAAATGCAACTCAATGTCCTATGTTATTCAACTGTGAACCACTCAATAGATTAAAGTTAAGTCCTTTCACCCAATATGCATTTTCACATCTGATCAGATTATTCAACATGATGGTTCCTTTACCTTCAACGGGACAAGGTGAGTCATTACCCATCCTAACTGATCCACCATTGTAATATTCAAAAGTGTAAAACTTTTCCTTATCTCCAGTCATGCGGTGAGTACAACCACTATCAATAATCCAGATATCATTTTTGCTATCTCTAGATATGAGTGCAGTTTAAACATAACTTACTTCTTCATCTAAATCATCCTTCATAGAAACAAATACTACCTCAATATCTTCATCAGATTCGGTGTGAGTATTTTTAGCTTTGTTCTTAGACAGGTAACAAGCCTTCTTGCCTTTCTCCTTATAGTCTCGGTTATCTTTTCTGTCAGATTATTGGTTTCTTCAGTAGTCTTAGTTATCACCTCTTTCAAACTTCTTTTCATAAGACCAGTCATTATTTCTTTATCTTTGATCTTGTTAGGGCATCTAGCAGTGAAGTGTCAAATTTCTTTACAATTAAAACAAACCAATGGTAATTTAGCTTTGTATCTACCCTTGACTCTTTGCAATCTTCTAGCCATTAGTGCTTCAATTTCATCAAGTTCTTGTTCATCAATATCATTTCGCATAGTGTGTTTATGACTTTATTTACTTATTTTCAGAGAATATTTGAACAAAGACTCAATAGTTGTTAAGACTCAATAGTTGGCAAGACATTTTTGTCAAAGTTATTCATCTCAAATGAAATAAGTCTACCAATCAAACTATCTAGAGTATTATTGTTATTTTCTACTACTCTCATTTCTTGAATTACAGATACTCTAATAACATAAACAGGCAGTAAGGTTCTTAGAATTTTACTTACCACTATTTCTTCTTAAAGTACACCTCCTACTCCTCGAATAACATTGACAACTTCTTTGATTCTACTACTGAACTGAGTGATATTTTCTTCTTCTTTCATTCTCAAGTTATCAAACCTTCCTCTTAGGCTTTCAGCTTTAGCCTTCAACACATTTTTATCTCCTCCATGTACTAGTTTGAGTTTGTCCCACATTTTCTTTGTAGTGGTGCATGATTTGACATCTTCAAATTCAACATCGGAGAGTGAGGAAGCAAGTTCTATCATCGTAGAATTGTGTTCATATTTCTCTCTCAATTGATCAACTATCAGAGGTCCAGCAGGTAAAATAAATTTAGTATCCAAGTACTGTGTGACATCATTTCCAATGCTTGATAGGTGGAGTCTTATCCTACTTTTCCATGATGCAAAGTTGTCCTTGTTCAACTTAGGCACATCCCTTTTACTCATCTTGTGATCTTTGGCTTGAGTCTTTCAACTCTCTTCCAAGTGTTAGAGTAATCATTAATTTTCTTATTAATTAAATAATGTTGATTTAATTAGTTAAGTTATTACTCTTTAGTGCTTAAGCTTTCTCTTAGGTGAATTAATAATTAATTCTTTTATTAATTATTAATGTGCAACTTAGCTTTTTAAGTTTTAGGGTTTTGTTGACCTTTATAGGTTGAACCTTGTAATTATTTTTTCATTAATTCATAATATATTTTTGCTCTCACATTTTGAATACTTTCTAAGTTCTTTATCTTTTTCCTTCTTTTGCTTCTTTCATGTAACATGTATTTTGCATGTAGGTGTATTTGGGTTCTGTGGATTTGTATTTCTCAAATCTTACATGGTATATTCAAAGCCATTTTACTGCTGCCTGGTCTGGTGTTTTTGAAGTAGAGATTCAAAGGCAAAAATCTCAGCCTTTTTAGGGTTTCTTCTTCAATCTAAAAGGAACAATTTTTTTTTGGTGTATTTTGAGCGTAAACGGACCTCATGATCGCACTCAGAAGGCCTAGGAATCTATGTTTTCATATAAAGTTTATCAATTTTCATCACAGTGACCTCTAGAAATTTTTTTCTCTCTCCTAGATTGTACGACACAAATTATGAGAAAAAAAATTCAAAAAAATTCAAAAAAACAAAAAACTCTATTTTTGGGCGTAGCTGGCTCGCAGCAAACGCGCAACCATAACCTGGTCCGCCCGCAGCCAGCACCCCACCCCAGCACCACTTCAACCGGTGCGCCAACAGCCTGCCACTGGTGGTTCCATGGGCCACCGCCACCCAGGGGACACTAGCCTACCACCATAGCCCCGCCCCATTGCCCTCACGTGACTAGCAGCCGGTGATATCAGCTTTCTGGCTACTGACATCATCCTCTGGTACCCAGATTTTTTTTTTGGTAGCCAATTTTTTTTTCTGAAATGACATCCTGGTGATGGTCAAATGATCATCAAATTTTTTCTCGTGGACGGGAAACGACCATTTGGATGTTAAATTTTTTGCAGTGACTAGTTTTTTTTCCAGAGAGCTCTGCATTTTGAGCTCCTATCAGTCTTTTGGCCATAACTTGAGCATACGATATCGCTTTTCAGAAAACAAGATATCGTTGGAAAGCTCTTTCCAAAATAGAGATCACCATGAGGGTTTTGTATGCATACTTGTCTATTTGTGTACCTATTTTCAGTGTCAAAGTAGCATATTTTATTTGCCTCCTCACTGCACCAAGTTTTGATCTAAATGGAGTAAGGTCAAATTTCTCTATCTTTTTTCATTTAAAAGAGTTATCACACGGGTTTTTCTACTCACCCTTCAATTGTTATTTTGGAACATGGTAATTATGAGTCCTGGGAAAAGGGTATACTTACACATTGTAGGCGTCTTATTGTTTTTCCTTATTTGTATGATCTCATACCTAAACTAACCACTTCAGAGAGAAAATTAGCATGAAATATTATTAGAGGTCACATAGTAGGAATTGTATTGTCTAGTGTTGATCATGACACTATGTTCGCTATATCAGACATTGATTGTCCTCACCCACTTTGGACATGTCTTTGGGAGATCTATGGAGACCCTAATCTCTCTCCATTCCTAGAGGACCCTACTTCAGATTGTCTCTTACCCATTGCTTGGAGAGAGAATACACCCTTTGATCATGATAATTTAGAGGGGCTTGAGTATTTAGACATTCTTACATCTTTCAATGGATTAGAGGCTTGTCTCACAGTGCCTACTTTTCAGATTGTGACTTCATCAACATCTCCTATTATTCCTAATCAATGCAGCAAGGAATCATTCACCATCCAAACATAGCTACTTTGGACTCTTATCTTGCAAATATCTCCTTCTTTTTTGTTGAGCCTTATATTATAGATTTGGAGGATTGTTTTGAGGACATTCATCTTCTCTACCTTGACAGTCAGGTTATCACTGTTCGCCCACCATTATTAGTGCATTCAGTGGTTGCAATCTAGGATTCTCCACATTAGTTTGGATTTGGCATCATTTGTTTCAATTCAAATAGAGAGATTCTTCAGCATCAATCATGGCACACATCTTGAGTCAGATTGGTTCGTCACTCTTCACAGGATTTATTCGACATTGTCCTTTAGATCTATTTCTTCCCAAGGGGAGGAATATCATTTGCTGCTTTAGGATGTCCTTTTGGATTCTACATCAGGCATCTACCATTGTGACATGAGTTTCTTCATTGTGGGGGGCTTTGGTGTCTCATCCCTCTCTCATGGGGGCCTGGTTGTAATTATGGTTTTGAGAGAGTCTCTTGAGCCATTTCTTTTCTGCATTCTTCTATCTCTTTTTGGAGAGGGGTTTTTCCCACTGGGTTTTCTCCTTTGTTTCCGGTTTACAAATATTTCCTTGTATTGGGTACCTGATTAGGCCTTGTTGTTGGCACCCATTTCCTACTTTCATAGCTATGCTAGGTTAGCTTTCCCCCTGTGCTTAGCTGAAGGGGGGTGTTAGAGTAATCATTAGTTTGATTATTAATTAAATCATGTAAATTTGATTATTAATTAAATCATGTTGATTTAATTAGTTAAGTTATTACTCTTTAGTGCTTAAGCTTTCTCTTAGGTGCATTAAGATTTCTATCTCTTTTATTAATTATTAATGTGCAACCTAAATTTTTAGGTTTTAAGGTTTTGTTCACCTTTATAGGTTGAACCTTGTAATTCTTTTTTCATTAATTCAAAATATATTTTTGCTAGATCACATTTTGAGTACTTTCTGAGTTCTTCAGCTTTTTCCTTTTTTTTATTCCTTCCTGTAACATATATTTTGCATGTAGGTGTATTCGGGTTCTATGGATTTGTATTTCTCAAATATTACACCAAGCACAAAAGCTCTGATACCAATTGTTAGAATAACTAAGAGGGGGGCAGTGTATCAGTGGCATTAAAAATTAATCCAATAATCCAACCAAAACCTACATCACATATATAATTCCTCTAGTTATCTTCAGTCCTATAAGATGTGTTCCTTTAAGTAATCTTATCAAATATATACTACTTGGTGAATATACTATTTATCCTTTTCTTAAGCTTTACCAAATAGCAGTTTATCTTTTCCTATCCTTTACTGAATATGAGTAAATAAACTTAGTGTTTACCGAGCAATCTTGTTTTAGTAATGTGTAAAGTAAAACATCAAAGCAATGAACCATATACACATTTGACACATGGATTTTTAATGTGGAAACCCTGTTAAGGGAAAAAAGACTTGGTACTGATAACCCAAAATATTCACTCTTCTGAAATGAGCTCAGTGAAGAGCCAAAATTGTTAAAGTTTATAAACACTTTGTTAAGTGCAACCTTGTTAGAGGATTTAAAACCATTTGTTAGTATTTTGACCTTAAGAATTCACTATGTTTTCAATAAGAAAAACCTTTTGATACTCTTGAGTATCTCAATACATTAAGGACTGTTAAATCCCACTCGGTTAAGTGATTTTCTGAATCAATGATTAAACTGAAACAGTAAATGATTTGTTCAATAATACAACTTTAACTTGCAGATTTTCAGATCTATTGTAAGTCCATAATACCTCTCTGATCAATATTTTCTTCTATTCCTTTTCTCCCCTCCTTGTTCTTTTTGCTCGGTGAATGTTGTTGCTTCTCTATTGCTCGGTGTCTGCAGAATTCTTGGATCTCTTCTTCATCTTGTATGATCTGATCTGCATGAAGACTTATATATTCACCAGAATTATACTCAGCATTCCCCTCTTCATAATGAATTACTTGTCTCTTTATATAGACATGATTTCACCATTTACTATCCTTTCTTTCTTGTTCTTGACATAGCTTTCTTGATTCGCAAATCTCACCATGCATTTCTTTAATATTTAAAGCATAGCTTTAGTTTTATCATGTAGATTTCTCCTTAAAAAATATAAATAAAACTAGCTTTAAATCTTCAGTTCAAATGGTCAATGAAAAAAAAGTAATCAATCAGTTAACTCTAATTATAGATCCTGCCAGCTAAGTGTTTTCTCATTTCCAAACTCCAGTTCTGATCGGTGATCAACTCTTAGTTTTCCAGGTCATTAACTCCAGTTTTCCTTGGGCATTAGCTTCAGTTATGCTTGGTGTTGTGGCGCTTGGTATACACTATGACTTCTCAGGGTTCTCTATCCGTCAGTGTGCACTGTCCGTCGGTGTTTACTATCACTCAGTGTACACTGGGTTTATATGTTTACCAATAACATAAACTTTATCTCTTTGGTTTCTTGAAATCTATGACATTATGTATATGGCCAATCAAGTTATATCAAGTTGACATCAATGACAATATAATACATTAACTGATTTAATGTCTTGCATTTACTTTCTGCAGCTTGGTGATCATCAACTTATCATCTTCAAACATTCAATTAGTTTTAGTTCATCAATACATATAGGTGTATGTTTTAAATTAGGGTTTGGTTAGGGTTAGTGTTAGGGATTGGTTTATGATTATAGTTATAGTTAGGGTTTAGAGTTAATATTAGGGTTTACATCATGGTTAGCATTAAGATTAAGATTTTTAATCATTGTTTACCATCAACCTTTTAATTTGATTTATCTCAAGTAACTTCTAGATTCATATAACCTATTATTATATAAATTTTTGGGGCGTATATATACATTTTAATGTACAAATAATTAATTAGATGATGAATAGATACAATATAATATGTAATAAGAACAATTAATATTGCATATATTATCATTAAGAACCATTTTAATGGGATTATATTGCAAGAATATG
This sequence comes from Thuja plicata, assembly GCA_018584345.1. Lineage (NCBI taxonomy): Eukaryota > Viridiplantae > Streptophyta > Pinopsida > Cupressales > Cupressaceae > Thuja > Thuja plicata. The sequence goes on from MU223263.1 coordinate 1,602,060, forward strand.
GTAGTACATTATTTATGGTTATAATGGTAGAAATAAATAATCGAATCAAATATTTATTTATTTACAAGATAAATCTTCTTGAAGATAGTTTTTGTATTCTTTCCATATTTATTTGAATTCTTAGTAAATATGTTTCATATCATATAAATATAAAAATGTCCACTTTCTTTGAATTTATCCAATCAAATAGAAGAGGAAAATAAAATCGTATTCCTTATACAACCAAAGAAATACAGGAGTAAAGTGAAATGATTCTTCAAAATATTATTCAATATGTAAAATATATATATTTTTTTTTAATAATTCTATTACTCAATTACTCATAACATTTAGTAATTTATTTTAACTATTACAGATATAGGTCACTTTTTAATTACTATTTAGAAGAATATATTGTTGTTCTAATAGTTAATACATTATATCTTAGTTTTTTATGATCATAATTATGTCTCTAATATTGACTCCAATTTTATCAAAGTCTTTATATCTATTTTTTTATTTAGTTTACAACTTGTCCAATTTACATAAAACTACTTTATTTCAAATTATAATATGAATTTAGTATATTTATTTGTGAAATTGAAAAAAAAAAAGAAATTAATCTAGATTTATAGCTACATTTCTATTCTATTTTATTTATATTTGCATGCAAATCAACTTAAAATTCTAAAAATTAAGTAAATTCTATTTTTAAAATTCTAAATGAATCGTCACTTTTAGATCAAATCTAAAACTAAAATTTAGATATGCATATATAAAACCTTTTTATTTTTTTTTACATATATAACAAAATTTCTATTATTTTTTCCTTTTTCAAAGCAAATTATTGTAAAATTAAAAATCATTTGAAATTAATTTTGAAATAAATTTAAAACTAAAATTAAAATAGAAACAAAATATTTCTATATATTTTTTTCTATATATAAGAAGAAAATGTACTTTAATGATATGATATATATTGTATTATTAATTTTTAATTTATCTATTTAGTTTTCAAAATTGAATTTGTGTTCATCTATTTTTATTTTTATTTTTTTAGCACAAAATTTGAAAAACTATAGAATTACATTTTAAAATCTATATATAAAATAGAGTACACAACTTCAAGTTTTTTTAACAAAATTGATTAAACATTTTTTCTATTAAATATATATGAATATTGATCCATAGAAAAGTGGTTACAATTAGGTGTCAAGCTTTACGTAAATACTAAAAATAGCACCAAACATATATGGACGGTAGTTAACCAGAATACATGTTCAGCAACACTTGATTGACATAGATAGAGTAGCTGAGAAATAAAAGACTGTCTAAGTTACAGATTGCATGTATTGATTAATCAAAAAAGGTTGCATAAGATCCTATATTAGATGAAATCTTCCACCCTGTGGGTTATCCATTCTACCCAGGCTTGATTGCCTTCCATCCATTTGAGTACCTTATCCTTTATGATGTGCTGTTCATATGGGTGAGCCAGGGGAGTGGCAACTAGGACTGGTGGTCCTAGAATGGCATTGAGAGGGACTGCATTGATGACTGGTCTCTCTTTACTTTTCTAGAATTCCACCTCTGCCATGACATTATGGAGGGATGCTCTGAAGGGTGTCAGTTCATGTGCCTCATCTGTCCAAGTGTATCCATGGGATGCCTCACATGCTCCTAGCCTGACCATACCGTCCTTGAATAGATCTTCCAACTTTATCTTCTTGATCTTGATCAAAACAGTGACCTGCATTGCAATATCAAAGAATATGAGTCTCTTAAGAGACTCAGTAAGGATTATGAAGTTGCCACCAAACACAATATCATTCCTCTTTTTCCATAAATTCTACATAATTAAAGAAGAAAGAATCACAAAAAATCTATTAAAAGGCTGTTTCAAACCATCAATATGACCAGAGATAATTTCCACTACATAGGCTGCATAAGTCTAGGGGAATCCAAAGAGACTCCAAACACTGGTGGCAAGGGGGTAGCTAAAGAAATTATAGCTAATTGACTCAGGGAGAGGGCAGAAGGAGCAGATCCTAGGTTCACCATTGGGGAGTCTAAAAGGCAATCTATGCAAGATAAGCCGCCACATGAAGCATTTGATTTTCGGATCAACGAGGGATGACCAATGGTTACAAAGAATTTTAGACCACCTTTCATGTTCGAGATTAAGGTTCCAATAGGAGTTGAGGTGGTGAAAGATGGAATATTCATTGGTGAAGAGTCCATAGATCTATTTGGTGCTAGTTTAGGTGAGAAAGGTCTCATCAGTGCATCTGAAGTGAAGATGGCAGTCACTATTGACATAGAGATGTTTTTGGAGGAAAAGATCAGAGAAGGAGTCTTTGAGAATAGAATAGGTTATAATCTATGAAATAGGGAGTCAAATTCTATTTTGGATATTCTCCCATTCTACAAGTTGGTCATTCTTGAGAATGTCAGCAAGGTATGAGATGCCTAGCTCATTCTACTTTTTGGCTGAGCAGCCCTACAATAATGCTAGGGGCTTGCCTTTGATGGTGAGGTTCCACCATATAGACCTATTGCTATAGATCTTACCATAACAATGAAACATGTTGTTATCTGCTATAAGGTGCTTGACAATATTCCTGGCTCTCCATATGGACTTGAAGACCACTCATCCTTGTACCGTGAAATCAAACTCACCTGCTATAATATCACTCATGGAAATGTCTCTCCATACTTTACCTTTCTTGGGGCAACCTCTTGTTATATTACTTCTGAATAGGGATTTTTAAGGCTCATGCCCCTCCAAGGCTTTAGATATCCATTAAGTAGCCAGAGAGATACCTTGAATTCTGAGGTCCTTAAGCCCTAATACCCCCAGCTTCTTGCTTTTGGTACACCATTCCCACTTCACTGCATGTCCTATTTTATGCCCCATGCCGTCTAACCAAAGATAGTCCATGACAATCTTCTAGAGGTGGAGAACTTGTACTGACAGATTAGCCAAGCGGAGGAGAAGTACAGAGTGTAGGAGGACATGATCTTTTGGCACAGTTGGAGTTTGCTAGCTAGGGAAAGATATTGGTTATCCCATTTTCTAAGCTTCTTAATCACCTTATTTTTGACCCACTCCCACATGACTTTAAGGTTGGGATTGAGGGAGAAGGGGATGCCAAGGTATTTGATCAGGAAGTCAAGCCCTTCCCATCTAAAGTTCCACTGAGAGAGCCAAACATGAGGATTAGGAGACCACCCAAGAAATAGTGATTTCTCCATTGAGATTTTTCTACCTGGGGCAGAAAAGAACAAGTTCAGTTTGTTCATGAGGTGTGATATATTGTCTACTTCAAAATTAATCAAAAGGCAAGTGTCATCTGCAAATTGGATGTTTGAGATTTCTTTGCCTTCTAGAATCTGAATGCCCCTGACTCTAGGTATAACAGTATTGTCTGTGAAAAGGTAGCCCATAGCTTCAACATCAATGAAAAAGAGGGTAGGGGCTAGTGGGAACCCTTTCCTTATTGATCTAGATAGTACAAAACTCTCAGATTTCCTACCATTTAGTTCTACCATAGCAAGGGCTCCATTCATTAGAGTATTGACCATGTGAATAAAGTGGTTGGGGAAGCCTAAAGATCTCATCATCATGTAGATGAAATCCCACTCTATCCTATCATAATCTTTTTCATTGTCTAGAAGGAGCATGCATGTTTTTTGATTAGTGTCTTTAGCCCATTCCATGGCTTCCCAACAAGTAACCACATTTTTGAGAATATATCTACCTTTTACAAAACCTGTCTAGCTGTAATCAATAATTTTGGGAAAATTTTTTTTGAGCTTGGAGGCCAACAATTTGGAAATGATTTTATAGGAGGTGTTAAGAAGTGTTATAGGTCTCCAGTTCTTAATTAGAGATTTATCTCCTTCTTTGGGGATAAGTTTAATAACTCCAATGTTTATATATTTCCCTAGTGCTCCCTACTGGAATGCTTTACTGTACACCTCCAATAGGTCTTGGGCAACCCAATCCCTATTCTTCATATAGAACTCTACTGGGATCCCATTTGGTCTAGGGGCTTTCCCTATAGCCATCTGGGAGATGGCTACTTTGATCTCTTCCAAAGTGATAGGTGAGTTGAGTATAGAAGATTCATCCTCACTTACTTTTCTAGGAATTACTTAATTGATTCTGGCTATAGCTTACGACATCTCTGGTCCATTATCTTCAGATGTGAAGAGTGAGAGATAGAAGTTTTTGAAAGAAAGGAGAATCTATTCTTGATTAGTGATTCTGTCTCCTTCAATCCTTGATTATTTGTTCCTTTGATTAAACAATTAAAAAAATATACTACAGAAAATACAATTTAAGGAAATCTTATAATATATTTTGTCTTTTTGAAAATTAAAAGTAAAAGAATACAAAATTATCTCATAATTACACAACAATTGCAATTAGTCCAATTAAGGGGAAAACATAGACCGATATGGAATAGAGATCTAATTTATCAAGAGATGAAATGACCAAAATAGAGGATCTATGCATTGAATCAAAACACATCTATTAAATGACAAATAATGATATTATAGAGAACATTATTCAGCTGCCCAAGCACATTTTAGGGATTCCTTATCACATGCTTTTCATGTGTCTCCCCAAAAATTCACCAATCATAAGTATTCATTTCTCTGCATCATGTGAATTCGCTTGTTAATATGATTTTGTGTGGATAAAAAATATAAACAAACATATTACATATGCAACACAAGAAAGTGAAATAGGTAAATAAATACAATCACTCTTTAGCAAATATTCAATACTCTTTAAATTTTTTAAGACCCCTAATGTTTTATCGCTTTAATCAAATTCTTAATTATGTTTCATCTCTTTAATGAAAGGATTGATTTTGTAAAATACATATCTCCATTGCAATTGAAAAGTAATTATTTGATCCTACAACCCATGCCAGGTATTTTTATCTGACCCAGAAAAATGATATTTAGTTCAACCAAATCAAAAGACTTTAATCGTACCTTGAATTGAGGTGCTAAAAAGTAATTTGGAGGGCTTTTTATAGATTGTGCGACCGTAAATAAATAAGGAAAATTAAAGAAAAGGTTGATTGAGTTGATAATTGAATGATAAAAATAGGCAACATATATCCAAACATAGAAATGTGCAATTAGATTGATGATGGTGAATGCAGCATGGACATTGATGTTTGTATTAAGGACATTTCTGATTCTACTATTCTATAGATTCATCTGATTCACATGTTTTTGTTAGAATACTTCAGGGATAACTAAGAGGGGGGGGGGGGGGGGGGGTGAATCAGTTATCAACAACTTTAACTCTTTTACTTATTAATCCAGATTGATATAAATTGAATGCACATTCAGATATTACACTACACATCAATTTGGTTATGGGAAAACCAAATGGTAAAAACCCCGGTGGGAATTAGCACCCACAAAGAACTATACTGTTTGTAGTAATCCCTGTTAAAATATATTTCAACCCTGTTAGGAGTTGTACAATACAGTGTAGTAGTATAGTGACCTGGTTAAGGGTCTGACCCTATTAGGAGTCTTTTACAATAACCTTGTTAGGGGTGGTGGACTCACTATCCAAGGACTCACTTTCCAAGTGGTGAAGGCTACAACCTTCTGGATATTTGATACACATTGTATCAACAAGATGAACTGTTGCTTGTGACACTGCTTGTCTGATTAGTTCCTTTTATGTGTCTATCCTTTAACCTCTTGTAAAGCACTACAACAATCTTATCTGTATTCTGAAAGCTTCAAATTCAATATCTATATTATCAACATATGATAAATATAGCTCTGCTGCTTTAACACTCTGCTCTGCTTTTCTTATCTCTGGCTTTCGAAACTCTTCTTATCACAAATGACCTTCTATAAGTACATAATCCAAGTATGAGATCATGGGACCTATTAGACAACTCTTCATAACATCTTTGTTGGCTCCACTAAGTGCACAAGCATAATTACAACCATGCAAGTACAATCTAAATAGACGCGTCGCTTCACTAAGTCGACTTCACCAAATTGACCATAACATTGCAATCTTCTTGAAACATGTTTGGTGCATTTAGATTAATATCAACAACTCATAACTCATCATGAATATACACATGCATATCCTGAAGATAGGTGCAACTCACTAAACACGTTACATATGTCGGCCTTAAATCGTTATTCCTCTAGAACTGTAACCATTACTAACATAATTACATATCTTTACTGAAACATCATATCTGGGTCTGCGTGTATGAACATATCATAGTAAACATGTCAAAAAAATGTATCTATCCACGCTAGTCTTCATGTCATCATATGGATAAGTACATACAGAAGTATTGTTGTGTATTATATGTTGTCATCAATGACAAATATACAATCAATCAATTGTTCAAAATCAAATCTCCAACAATCTCCCCCTTTGGCATTGATGGAAACATATGATAAAAACAACTTTTGTTCATGGTGTCTTCTTTCTTTTACAATCTTCTCAATATCCTCATCAAAGATTCATCTACACTGCTGCTGTTACATGGACTATGTTTTATATGTAATTTCCCCTAGAGTATAAGCTCCTTATATGTGTTCCTTGTTTTCCTTATTTTTAGTATATACTCCCCCATTGACATCAATGGAAAAGGGCTCCATAAACCATTATGCATAGGTAATACTCTAGAAGTAGAGTAGTCAACCATTCATCAGTCACACAGGACTGATGTATTTTCTGCTTTCTTTAATAAAACTTAGGAGAGGGAATAACTCCCATTTTCTCCCTTAGATACTCAAAAGTATCCTTTGCTAAAGGCTTCGTGAAAATGTTTGCTAACTGATCTTTTGTGCTTACATATTCCAATGTCACTTCCTTGTCTGCAACTTTTTCTGTCATAAAATGGTACTTGATCTCTATGTGTTTTGTCTTTGCATGCATCACAGGGTTCTTAGGCATGTTAATGGTACTGGTGTTATCACAATGAATAAAAATAGGATAGTCAACCTAATTACCAAAGTCTTTAACCATCTGCTTGATCCAAACAATTGTTGTACAATTCAGTGCTGCCGCAACATATTATGCTTCTGCTGTTGACTGAGAAATATAATTTTTCTTCTTGCTTGTCCAAGATACCAACCTTTCTCCAAGAAATACTGCTCCTCCTGAAGTGCTCTTTCTGTCATCAATACAACCTGCCCAATCTGCATTAGTATATACATGAAGTTGTGTATTCTATGATTTAGGATACCATAAACCATAGTCTATAGTTCCCATAAGATATCTCAATATCGTCTTGATTGCCATTAGGTGATTATGCTTGGGTTCACCTGCAAATCTTCCAATGATGCCAACTGCATTAGATATGTCAGGTCTTGATTGAGTTAGATAAATAAGTTTTCCAATGATAGATTTATACAATGTTTTATCAACTGTTGTGGGGTCATCATCTTTGGAAATTTTACTTCCTGTGATCATAGGAGTGCATACTGGCTTGCAATCCTCCATCTTGAAGGTTTTCAATATTTCCTTCACATATTTTGACTGATTACTGAATATTCCTTTATCTATTTGCTTTACATTTAATCCCAAAAAGTATTTTATAGGACCAATCATACTCATTTCAAATTCATTCTGTATTTCTTTTGTAAATGCTTTACTGAGCTTGCCATTACCTCCAAAGATAATGTCATCAACAAATATGGCAACTAATAGTAATCCATCAGGTGTTTCTCTTGTGAACAAATTACAATCTGCTGCTCCTTTTTTGAATCCAATCTTGGTGAGATAACCATCTAATCTCTCATACCACGCTCTTGGGGCCTGTTTAAGTCCATAAAGTGCTTTCTTTAGTTTGCATACCATGTTTGGTCTATCTGAAAGGTTAAATCCTTTAGGCTATTCTATGTAGACTTCTTTTAAGTCACCATTCAAAAAGGTTGATTTGACATCCATTTGATAAAATTTAAAGTCTTTTATTGTTGCATATGCCAAAAACAATTTTATGGCTTCCAGTCTGCTCACAGGGGCAAATGTATCAATGTAGTCTATTCCTTCTTTCTACACATATCCTTTACATACTAATCTTGCTTTGTTTCTTATTACTGTATCTTCTTCATTCATTTTGTTTTTGAAAATCCACTTTGTTCCAATCACATTTTTATCACTTGGTCTAGGAACCAATTCCCATGTGTCATTCTTGATTATCTGATCTAGTTCTTCTTTCATTGCATTTTTCCAATCAGAATTATTACAAGCATCTTCAACACTTAAAGGTTCAATCTGTGAAAGTAAACATACCTCTTCATCCACTGTTAGATTCTTTTCTTTTGATCTGGTCAAAACACTGCTGCTTTGATCTCTAATGATATCATTTTTAGAGTGCTATCTGGATGTGAACTTAGGAACCTTAGGTGTGACTTCTTCCTCTGTAATATGTTGTTCTTCATTGCTTGAATTAGGGTCATTGCATGAGACATCAATGCAATCAAACATTTCTTCAATCATAGTATCTTTATTGTTAGGTCTGGGTTCTTCTTCAATCAAAGGCACATATTCATAGTACCTCTCTTGAATCATAAACTTCTCATCAATCTTAACATGCGTTCTTTCAATTATCTTCTTTAATATCAAATTGAAACATCTGTAAGCTTTGCTTTTTGTAGAGTAACCAAGAAAAATACCTTCATCACTTCTAGCATCAAACTTACCAACACTGTCATCTCTCTTGATGT
>MU223263.1:1612280-1631244 GCA_018584345.1 Thuja plicata
GATTTTGCTGATCAAAGTCTCTCTCTTGAAGTCTTGTGAGAATTGCATAGTTTCTTCTAAAATACTGATCTTGTTTTCATAGTCTGATGTCAAAGTAGTTAATAACTTATCCATTATATCTTCTTCTAATATTTCACCACCATTATTCTTAATTCCTGATACTGCTTCATTTATCCTCTGATTGTAAGCTCTAATGTTTTCTTCTGGTAACATCTCAAGACTGTTGTATTTCTTCTTCCATGTCTTCCTACATGCATTCTTTTCTTGAACATCTCCTTCAAACATGTCTTCTAAATACTTCCATATGATATATGCTTTGTCAATTTTCCTGATTTCAAAAAATTCACTGTCAGATAAGGTGCTGATTAAGGCTTCTTTGTAAATTGCATTATTGGTAAATATTTCCTTTTGACTTCTAGTAGCATCATCCTTTGCAAGGTCTTTCAGAGATGGAATTACAACCTCTTGTGTAGCAATCTCAAAGATCTCAAATCCAATGCACTGTAGATGTGTCATCATTTTGTTCTTCCAATCCAAATAGTTCTCTCCATCAAACTTAGGGCTTTATTTTCTGAAGTAAGACATCTTGATCTACCTTAAGCTGTTAGGCTTCTTCTCCAAGGCACTTGGCTCTGATACCAATTGTTAGAATACTTCAGGGATAACTGAGAGGGGGGGAGGGTGAATCAGTTATCAACAACTTTAACTCTTTTACTTATTAATCTAGATTGATATAAATTGAATGCACATTCAGATATTACACAACACATCAATTTGGTTACGGGGAAACCAAATGGTAAAAACCCTGGTGGGAATTAGCACCCACAAAGAACTATACTGTTTGTAGTAATCCTTGTTAAAAGATATTTCAACCCTATTAGGAGTTGTATAATACAATGTAGTAGTATAGTGACCTGGTTAAGGGTCTGACCCTATTAGGAGTCTTTTATAATAACCCTGTTAGGGGTGGTGGACTCATTGTCCAAGGACTCACTGTCCAAGTGGTGAAGGCTACAACCTTCTGGATATTTGATACACACTGTATCAACAAGATGAACTATTTCTTGTGACATTGTTTTTCTGATCAGTTCCTTTTATGCGCCAATGCTTTAACCTCTTGTAAATCACTACAAAAATCTTATTTGTATTCTGAAAGCTTCAACTTAAATATCTATATTATCAACATATGATAAATATAGCTCTGCTGCTTTAACACTCTGCTTTGTTTTTCTTATCTCTGGCTTTCGCAACTCTTCTTATCACAAATGACCTTCTATAAGTACATACTCCAAGTATGAGATCATGGGACCTATTAGACAACTCTTCATAACATATTTGTCGGCTCTACTAAGCGCGCAAGCATAATTACAACCGTGCAAGTACAATCTGAATAGACGTGTCGCTTCACTAAGTCGGCTTCACCAAATTGACCATAACATTGCAATCTTCTTGAAACATGTTTGGCACATTTAGATTAATATCAACAACTCATAACTCATCATGAATATATACACGCATATCCTGAGGATAGGCGCAACTCACTAAACATGTTACATACGTCGGCGTTAAATCGTTATTCCTCCAGAACTGTAACCATTACTAATAGAATTACATATATTTACTGAAACACCATATCTGGGTCTGCGTGTATGAACATAGCATAGTAAACATGTCAACAACATGTATCTATCCATGCTAGTCTTCATGTCATCATATGGATAAGTACATATAGAAGTACTGCTGTGTATTATATGTTGTCATCAATGACAAACATATAATCAATCAACTATTCAGAATCAAATCTCCAACAATTTTCTGAATTTGAAGAATGTTTAATTCCCAAAAAAAATACAAATCTTCCTTTAAAAAAACTCAAGTCTTCCTAAAAAAAAATTTCAAATTCAAAAGGCAGTTATCGTACTTTTTAAAACACAAGATCAAATTGGAATCTCTACTCAAATTGCTTTGATAAATGATAGAATGGTTGTATTTGGAGAGAATTCGAAAGCACCTACTTCAATGTTGGCTCGAGCTGCTCATACAAAAAAAATAATGTTAATATTTCTACGCATAAAAGCATAAATTGCATACAACCATAACAAAGGATTCACAAAAGGATAAACCACATACACTGTGACTTCAAGTGATTCCGCGATTGCGGGTTGAATAGAAATCTGCATTTTTATTTAAGAGATGAATGAGCAATGCTTCTGCTTCAATTTGTTAATGCATTTATTAATGTGTTTGAAAGAGAGAAAATAGGGTACACTACCGCTTCATTTTTTAACGAACATCCATATTCCCTTTGAAAGAACCTCTGCCATTTTTCATCTTCCACCTCCTCTAGTTTCGGTCTTTATGCAGACTTCGAGAAAACTGAAATGCATATATTACTCCATACAAAAAAATGAAACTACAAGAAAGATTTATTTTAAATAACTTTCACACATATTCTTTATATTCATCTTTTTAAAATTTGATGGCGACTTGGATAGTTGGATAGGGATTTTTTGTGTTGGCAGTGGAATGTGTAAGGTTTCTTTTTTCTTACAGCGTTTTTCTCGATGACCTCCTATAGGGATAGGATACCATTTTAGGTTTATTCCTCTCTGTGTAATTATATATTTTTATTAATATAATTATATAATGCTTATAGATAAATAATAGTTTATAATTGCAAATTCAATAAACAATTTAGAATATAAATATTTTTATTTTACCGATGTTAAAATTTATTTAGTCTTATAATCTAATATAAATTTATCAATATAAATATTATTTAAAATATTATAATTATTTTTAATATTTATACCATATTTTTAGAGCCAAAACTAGTTGTGTATTATTGAGTTTAAGAATTTTCATTTCTTTTAAAATTTAACATAAATTTAAATTTTTTTAAATAATTGAGATAGTTGTTCTAAATTAAAATATTTTGATATACTAAATTTTTTAATTAATCTGATCAGCTTCTTACAGTCGCATACACGGAGGTGAGCCATTCGTGTCAACAAAATCATACCCTTAAATTTTGGAATTCATTTAAAATCTCCACCGTTTGTTTAAGAAAACTATCCTATAATAATTAAAAAAGCTACCGTTAGTAGTAAAAATTAAAATTAAAATGACGGATAAATTACCTTGGGTTGTGATAACGGTTTCAACAAATACAATCGAAATTGAATAATGACAAAAGTTTTGGTAAGGATATTGGGGTTTGGATTACTTTTGTCTCCATATGTTTTCGCAAATCTTTTTTTCTAGTAACCATTCACAGTCAATATTTTACAAAGGAAAGAAGGAGCAAGCTTACGGTGCACAAAGTTATTGTAGTTCTCAAAGATTTGTTATGCTGTATTATCACAATCATTTTGGTTCAAAGAATGAATATATTTTGTATTTTTTTATTGAAGAATTCTCTAAAGGAACATTGAACAATGGCTAAAACAAGAAGATTTTTCCTTCTTTATCATTCAACATATATTTTTGATTTGGAATTTTGTAATTGCATTTGATGGAATAGCGTAATGTTCTTTTCATGTCTTCCAACCAAAAGGTTTTCGAGTCTTTAAAATAAATATAAGAGCAGTATTTTTAAATGTTTTTATGAACCACTAATAGTATTTCAATAATTTCTATTGCCACAAAATTGTTTATACCTTCGGCTTGAATAGAAAGGAAAAGAAATTTTCTCCAAAACAAAATGGTACCAACTTAATATTACCAGTACCTAGTAACTTAATTGTTATTGATTGTTTGACTTTAAAAATTGATGATTTTTAAATATCTCTTCAACAATAAGTAAGACAATCGATTTCAATCAAAAGAGAAAATTCATTTTTAACTAAAAGTGGGGTAAAAAATTTATTGAAAGCCAAAGAGAACAATGCAAAAAAGAGCTCTAAAGAGCCATATCCTGAACAACAAGTTGATCCAACTTATGAGATAAATCAGGGGGAAGGAGCCTCTGGTCAACAATATTCCAGCCTTGCCCATGTTCAGAAGCCCATTTAGCTAGGCAGTCAACAACACCATTCCACTCACGGGGGATATACGTAAAAGTGACAGAGTCAAGAGCCCTTTGTAACTAAAAAAATTTCTTAATAACCAAAGTCAGCTGCCAAAAAACATCGGAAATCTCTTGTCTGTTGAGTAAATTCACAATAATTTGTGAATCATCTTCACAGATAATCCTATGCCAACCATGCAAACAACAATGCTCCACAGCCACCAGGATGGCGAGGGCCTCCATGAGATTGTTGGTATGAAATCCTTTGTGAATACAAAATAGAAACTCGACATCCCCAAAACTACTACGTCCAACTCCCCCAATGCCAACAGGTCCATGATTCCCCTGAGAGGAGCCATTAGTGTTGATTTTAATAACTCCAGGTAGAGGAGGAGTCCAATGCCCCTTGCGATTAACCTGCTGAGAGTGATGATTGGCTCTGCTAACGTAGCGGTGGGTAGCAGACATAGGAGGCCCACCATGTAGAGGAAAGGAGAGGCGAGTGAAAATATCCACATCTCTAGGATCCAAACCACCCATCCCCTTGAAATTTTCCAAAACAGTCTCATGGAGGGAATGAACAATTTTGCCCCACAACTGCAAGACTCCAGACTTGACATCCTGAAAGATTCTCCTATTTTTTTCCAGCCACACATGCCAAAGAATGAAGGAAGGGCCAATAGCCCAATCACCCTACATAAAAGAGGACTTAGAAGGAGAATGCCCCAATCTATCCCAAAATCCAGACAGAGAAGAAACATGCCAGCACGGGTAGCCCCATGCAAACTACCAAAAGTGCCAAATCTACTTAACAAAGGAGCATTAAAAAAAGAGGTGTGAAACTGAATCCTCACCATCACAACATAACACATAGATAGAGGGGCCATGGAATCCATGCTTACAAAGATTATCCCAAGTGAGACAACGATTGTGATCCACCAACCAGAGGAAAAATTGACACTTGGGCCCAGAGAGAGAGAGAGAGAGTTCCAGACTTTCTTCCACCAATGCACCTCAACATCATCAAAAAACAACCTCGTAAGCTCAAAGTACCTTGAAGAGACATAATACCTACCAGAAGAAGCACTTCCCAAAGCTAGAACATCAGGTTCCTGCAAAGAGTTGTAGTCCCTAGAGGCAAGAATCTGAGAGAGCTCCATCTGATCCTGCGCTAAGCACCCTGGTGGCCAATCAAAAGAATTCTTTCATCTGTAACCAATAATAAGGCCCAGATTGTAGGCCTCCATGTATTGAGCCACCTTATCCCAGTGAGAAAGAAGGAAAGAATCATAGAGAGCCTGCAGGTGCAGATGAGAGATCATAAGAGGAGGGTTGCCATTGCAAGAATCACTCCACAACAGAGCCTCAGAGCCTCTATTAAAAATCCAAAAAGGGGTCGCTTCGCTAAGTGGGAACCTTTATTGAGGTTAGAACACACCATAGAGCTGCACCCCTCCAAAGGAAACCTTGGGATATTCGAAGGCTCAACTCCAGGGAGATACTTATGCGACAAGATGCGAGCCCAAAGCTGAGACTGGTAGGAGAACCAACGCCAATAAAGTTTGGTATCAAGAGCTTGGCCACTCAAGATAGTAGAATGAAGACCCAGGCCTCCCTCCTTCTTGGGCCTATAGACAGTATCCCAATTAACAAGGCTCCATTGAAAATTTTTCAGGTTCCCACTCCAAAGAAGCTACCGAGAGAGGGCATCAAATTCCTTAAGAAAGTAAAGAGGGGCTGCCTGAACCATGCATCTATATGTAGGAAGAGATTGAATCACATATTGGAGGAGAGTCACTTATCCAGCCATAGAGATCCATCTATGAGTCCAGTGATTAACCTTATGATGCAACTTATCAAGAAGGTTCTGCCAAAATAGCATGGGTTGTCTTCCCACCACAATAGGGATGCCCAGGTTAGTCATAGGGAGAGAATGAATCTGAAATAGGTGGAGAGTAGAAATCCTCTGCTCAATAGGCCTAGGAGTATTGAAGAAATAAATGGAGGACTTATGGTTAGGGATAACTTTAAGAAACCCCCTCCTAGGAAAAAGTGTAAAATCCTAGCGAATCGCACATTAATTTAGGGGAAATTTTTTCTTGATGATGACAAATTTTTTTTCCAAATTAGGAAAATAATATAAAGGTGAAGGCAATTTTTTCCCTGCCTAATTAAAATTCCATAAAATTCTAGCGAATAATACATTAATGTGGGGAAAATATATAGTGTGAGGTGAATTTTTTTCTTTTGAAGTAAATACATTATAATATATGAGGCAAATGGTTTTTTGTTGAAGGGAAAAAAAATATTTGTGCGGGCAAATTTTATGTTCCTTTTGAAAAAATATATATTTTTTTGGCTAGTCTATCATTAAGTATGGGAAAAATAAATATTTTATTGGGAATTTTCAAAAGATGGGACTTGTCAATGCGTCATGTGGGCCAACGCCAACTAATATAACTTGTTTGTAGATTAAACACATGTTGGTATCCATAAGGTCAAAAATTTACATCGACACACAACCCAACAGTAACATCCATCATTTTATAATGTTAAATGTCCTATTTGAGACCGTTTGATGATCCTAGATGAATGGATGAAGTTTAATTAATCTGCACCATAGCTATTATCTAATTAATGCAACATCACGTAATGACATCATTATTTACAGGTATCAAATTATCAACTCTTACATCTGTTTAGGTAGACGGTTGATAATGTATCACGGTTGTCATTAATAAAATAAAATTTTTATCACTGACACTAAATCTGGCTATTTCTAATTTCACACACTCGTGCTTTTAATATGAATGATTGTGATTTTAATATGAAACATTTATAGAATTTTGAAGGACAAATGAATTAATTAAGTTAGAGAAAGAATTAAGGGCTATTTATAGATGATCTACGCTTCCTTCTTCTTCAATTCTCCTTTGGTTTGGGTCTGCCTTTGCTAGTGCTTGAAAGATTGCCTTTGGTTTTGGTTTTTAGGTTGTATTAGTATAATTTTAGATATTGTGGTAGTTTTTTTTTTAAGATGGACACTCCAATCCATTTTATAAGCACGCCTGCAGAGGAACAGAATGCCTTTTTGGGCCCGGTCTCAAACCAAACCCTTGAATCAGTTTGCAAGGAGTTCGGAGCCTTCACAAATGAGGCTGTGAGGCTAGTGCTAGGCTGTCAATTTTTGGAAAATGTCGATAGGTACCAAGTTAATATGGACATTACGTTCCATTTTTTGGCATCTCATTTGGACCTCAGGCGAGAGAAGGTGGATATGCTCCTTCTGTTAATGAAGCTATTCAAACATGAATTCCTAGGTGACATTGTTGAGGTTGTTGTTTATGCAAAATTAGGGGTGGGGATCCCTTGGGAAAGTGATATACGCAAGCTTTTTGAGTCAAACGAAGATGTGGCCATTCAACCTTTTCTTTTGAAAATGGATGTTCAATAGTTGACACGCCATAGGAGATGGGCATAGATTGGTAAGGATTTTCTTGCTAAATGGTTTCTATTGGATGACTTGGTGGACTATGGATGGTTGTATGAATTCACAGAGCTTGTTGTCTCTAGAAAGTTCTGCTTAGATGAAGGGGAAAATCCTTAGTGTTGTGTCCCTATGGCCTCTGCCTGAAAATTTTGAAATTTTCACTATAGTAGGTTTTGTCTTTAAAGTATTGTAAGGACTTCAAGTGAAACTGTGAAAGTCTCCAAGTCCAAAATTTTGAATATTGTAAATTTATAGAAAATATTAATGAAAAGTTTGCAACTTCATTTCAGTTTGTTTTTATGGATTTAATTGTAAAATATGTATGTGTGAGTCGTGACATATGTGATTTTATAATTTGGGAAATTGAAAATGAACCAAACAAATGTTAAATTTGTAATGTATGACAACATGTTATTTATTTAATATTAATATAACTTAACTTTTGCATGTATCATGTCACATGTGTGACTGTGCGACTGTCGAATTGTGAAATTTTAAAGTAGTTATTATTTAAACTTTAAAGTAAAACTAAAATCTAAAATTAACAAATGCCAAATGAAAATACATAAAACATCTAATAATTACAATTTCTGGAGTACTAGTCACATCGAGTTAATATTGCCTCTTTGGTAGCGGAGTTGTCCGCCGTCACTGGTTATTGCAAGTGGTATGTACATTTGGCAACTGCACATGGTATGTATATTGTACTATCAACTATGAGCATTGATATTGTCGACACATACCTTAAACCTATTTATTTAGAACCCTAATTTGTAAATGTATTATTCGAGACCATTGATTGATGTAGATCAATGGCTAGAGTTTTATCTTGGCCACAGTTTCTCAAAATGAATGTCTTTTTAGAATGGAAGTGACATTCTTTAGCCATCAGGAAATTCACATGGTTTCTAAAATTATACTAGTACAAACTGTAGTTATTAGTATAGTGACCACTAACTATATTAGTAATTTCCCACACGCCTGCATTAATACATTAATGGGAATGATTTACCTAACGCTATTGGTTTACAGGGCTATTAATAGACATTCTTGCTTTCTTCTTCATTAAGTTCAATTTTCTTTTGCCTTTCAGCCTCGACCCTCAAATTTCAATTTTCTTTGTAGTTTAAAGATTTAGGTTTTAAGTTTAGGTAGAGATGGACACACCAATTAGGTTGAGAACAACATCCACCAATGAGAAAAATCCCTTTTTGGGTAGGATACCAGACGAACTACTCACTTCCATTTGCAAGGAAGTGGGCTCTTTCATTAACAATATTTTGTTGATGGTGCTCAGCTATGAGTTCATTCTCAACGAGAAGAGATACCACATCAGCACAAAAATTACGTCCCACTTCCTGGCATATCTTCTCAACCTCAGAGGAGAGACGGTAGATATTATTATGCTACTGCGGAATGTTTTCAAGGATCAATTTTTGGTGGACAATGTCCAAGTTGTTGTCTTTGTAGAACTGGGTTTGGGTATCCCTTGGGATGATGAAATTTAAAAGCTTATCTAGCGAGGCAGCAATGTGGAAGGGCAACCCTTGCTACTGAACCTTAATGAAAGTCAGCTAACGTGACATCGGAAGTGGGCGCGGCTAGGGTGAGATTTCCTGTGGAAGTGGTTTCACCTCGACGAATTCGAGGAGATGGACTACAACTCGCTCGATGAATTCAGGGAGATTATCCTCAACAGATAATTCTTCTTAGACAGGGATGGAGATGAAGACCCTTAGTGTTTATGTTCTTGAAATGGGTTTTCGCATTTCATTTTTTTTTTCTTATATGATCAACCAGTGCTCTTGTGGAAAAAAATTTTGTACCTATTTGGATACTTCCCATTTTGTGGGTAAACATATTTCCCATTTTGTAGGTGTTTACGGTGCGACTGTAGTCTAAAGTTAACTGTCAAAATCTATAACTATAAAGTATATTATAATGAGTCATGTAGATTTTTGAAATAATTAATGAAAATTTTGCTGTTCAACTCTTAATAATTATTGTAATTTTTCTTTCTTCCTCTGGAAATGAGACTCGTATCATTGTGTGAGATAATAGATTATTTTCGTAAATATTGTTTAATTGCAATTTTGTAAAGAAATTTGAAGACTTCATATTGTTTAATTGCAATTTTGTAAACAAATCTAAAGACCTTAGACCTTGGACTTTACTTTTGATGAATAATAAATAATAAATTATATGACAATTCACATTGCCAAATCGATGTGTGAATCTGTGATATCATATAATATGTATTATGAACCAAAAAATGTAACAATGTTTAATGTATGTGTGTGATTTATTTAAGAGTATTAACTTAATTTTCCCATGTCAATGACAAATGTAATTATCATTATGTATCATGTGTGTGAGTGGGAATGTGAAATTGTAAAATTTTAAAGCATTTTATAAATTATGGTTAGTAATAAAATAATAAATAATTTGAGTATTAGACAATTATCTTTGATTCCAATATTTTAAATTTAATTAGCTATTTTTATATTAGACAGTTTCAATTCTTAATCTTATTTAAATTTAATAAATTTTTGGCGTATGGTGTTACGTGTAACTGTATTTTTGGAGACCGTTCGATGATAAGAGATCAACAATGTACGATATATTTTGGGCTGAAAGGTAAAATAAATCCCATTTCTGCAATCCTATTCTGAAATCATGACACTTGTACACTCATTCAATCGGATGACACATGGTGACATGACCACTCACACAATCGATGTCATCCGATAAATATAATTCAAATTAAATAAATGGGACCCGCCACACATGAGAGTGACTTCCAGCGACCGTTGGATGAGCAGAGATCAATGATTATGATGTACGGTCCCTATGGTATATTTCACGCCAAAAGGTAAAATAAATCTCTTTTTTGCAATCCTATTTTGAAATCATGACATGTGTACACTCATTCAATTGGACGACACGTGACCACTCACACAATTGGTGTCATCCGATAGATATATTTCAAAGTAAATAAATGGGACCTGCCACAATTACAAATGATGGTGATTGCCACCAAACATTGGATGAGCAGAGATCAACAATGTACGTTGTATTTCGGGCTGAAAGGGAAAATAAATCCCATTTTTGCAATCCTATTCTGAAATAACAACACATGTACACTCATTCAATCAATGTCATTCGATGACAAGTGATGACCGAAAGATAAAGGAATATTAAAAGAAACCAGCAATCATTGGATGAACACAAATCAATGACGTGCGGTGTATTTTAGGCCGAAAGGGAAAAGAAACCCCATTTTTGCAAAACTATTTCTCAATCATGACATGTGTACAGTAAGCTAAGTTTAATTAAAATCGTAATTGGAGTAAAAGAGTAACTTAACATTGATTAAGTAATAAGCTCAATTTGACCGCAGACCAAACAATTAAGTGATAGGTGTCCTAGTGACCTCAGATATCTGGAGAAGCAATAAAAGTTAACACAAGTGACAGTAAAAGTTAACATGAAAGACGAGTCACGACTGACGATTCAGTACTACTCACTATTGTACAATTTTAACCTGAGTTTTTATATTTTCAGTTCTTACTAGTATTATAGTATACTGTATTGGAGATTCAGAAAGGGGTTACAGGTAACGGATTCTAGGTTGAGGATTGAGGAATGCAATAGAGTCTCTCAGCTCTCTTCCCACTCATAGTCTACACAAATTGAATTTTTGGGTAAAATCCTGAACACCCATGTCCTGCCCTTTAAATTTTTCAAATGTAGAGGTTTACTGTTTAGATTGTAGTCATAGAATTAGGGTTGAATTTTCAAACATGTATGTAAATTGTAGCTATCACTAGTATACCACGGTCCATGATGGGAAAAACAATTACCAAGAGTACGAGTAAAGGGAAAAGAGAGGAAACAAAGATAATAGGCTTCCACAAACTGGTTAAAACACTAGGTTTCACTGATGAATTCCATGATATTTTTGATCCTATTATCCATGGAAATAAGGGAATCATGGAAATTAGATTTGCACCTGAAAATAAGTGTAAATATCCAATGAAGGATTCAAAATTTTGTCCATTTAACAACACGTTAAAGGCAAAGACAAATAAAATTGCACCCTGGGTTGTTGGGTCAGCAGGCATGGCGTTACCTCAAGTATTCCCTTGTCCAAAAAATTTCATGCTCTATGCCAAAAATTATGATGAAAAAAGAAAATCAATTGTCAATAAAAATACTTAGGAGGAAATTTTGTCGATAATAGAGACTGAATTTGCTAGTCTGCTGGACCTAGGGTTTGAAGCAAAAAAATAAAATGTGCACATTGACCTGGGAAAGCTAGTAGAGACTTCTGAAAATTTAGATGCAAACAAGAAAGATTCATATATCAGAGGAATAAAAAGCAGTTCTAGTCTGGATCTAGATCATAAGAATCCTTATGATTATGATAATTTTGTGCAATGGGTTCATGATAGTATTTCCTTGCTAGCATTTTGTTTGGGATTGGATAGTAACATAGAAGTGGGTGCCAGCATTATTGAAATGATTTTTCATATTCATTGTGAAAAAGAACTAGTAAAATATAATTTTATCGAGCACACTATCCATTGCATGCAATAACAATTGATAATTATTAAAAGAGGTTCACAGAAGACATTTAGGCTCACAACCTACTTGTTCTATCTTCTTTTAGCAAAGCATCATGTAATATTTCAGACAAACAAGCTTCAAAGTCAGGTCCAAAATGCACTATATGAATGGAAACCTCAGATAAGGATGAGTGATAACAGAAGGAACTATAACAATTTTGTAGACTTCTTTTTTGCACCTATCTATCATAAAATTATAGGCACTTTGTTGCCTAGATTTCCTATGTCTTGTAGAGATTGCATTCAACTCGGAAGTCAAATACAATTGGCTGACTGGTACTTCATAGAAGACTACACTGTGTTAAGGTTTTACGGTTCAGTGGTAGAACCCTACAAACTTCCAATACATGTTATAGAGAGGGTATTTACATTGGAATATGTTCGGCAGATGGAGAGCACAGATGCACTCTTTAATGGTCAGCAAAAGAAAATGATATTTCCTTCCTTTCCTTTCTCATTGGGAGGGTTCACATTTGATAGAAGAGGATTCAAAGTGATAGAGGCTTTTTTTTTTTCAATTTTTTGCTTTGCTGTTGATAGTCATTGGCAGTATGATCCACTAAACATAATTGGATCAAAGCTTAGAGAGAAATATGAGAGCTTCGCAAGAAAATGTCAACATGAAATTATGCCATTGATAGAAAAATTTAAAAACACTGAGTCCTGGGACGAGGTCAAAAAAGAGATGGATAAATACGCCGCTAAAAATAATATTTCAATATAGGAATTGTCATCACAAATTATTGCATTGCACAAGTAGAAAGTAAAAGTGCAGCAAAAGACATCCTACAATTTCTACCAGCAAGCTGCTCAACCATCTACAAAAACTATTTCAAACAAAATAATGCTTCAATGTAAAGATGATAATTGGACTACAACCAAAATTAAATATTTTTGGGAAATGAGGAAGAATCTCAGTGAGCCAAAGACCTCTGCAGATCTTAATTATCCAGACAAGGATGGAATATTTAGTGATTTGTGGAATGCAGAGCATCATGGTCAAGAACATCATAGTGATTATGATGATCAAGATACTAGTTTTGATGCGTGGGATTCTGTGACAATTGCTACTGGAGTCAGTGCGTCCACAAAAGAAAAATATGGCAAAGGGGCAGAGATGGTAGAAAAAATGGATTTTCCAGGTAGGGGTGGTCTAGGTCTCATAGGAGAAGGGAATTGGCATCCACTTGCCACACCAGCTCGACCAAAATGTGGTAGGGGAACAGTAATTGGAAGTTCATCAGAAAAAGGTACTAAATCTCATACCCTTGCACCTTCGTTTGTTCCAACTTCAAATCCAATTCCACCTTTGCCAAGCACTCAGATTCAATCTGAATCAAGTGCCACTATCACTAGTGGGGATGGCATGGGTAGTACTAGTGGTCCAAAAAAGGACATTACAATTGGACACAAAATCATTGGATCCCAGAGATCAAGGTAGTGTAATGAAGCAAAAGGTTATTACAACAATGCCAACGGTGTCTGTGACTGTGAGTCCAACAATTGCCACACCTTCGGGATAAAACACTCTGAATAGTCCAAATACTCCACTTGTAATGGGTCAGGGTGTTACTACTACTAATCCTCATGGTGCAATTATTAGAACCACAGGTGGAAGCTCGTACATAGCTGTAAGTTCTATTTCACCTTTCAAACATTCAATTGTGTCAGAAAACCTTGACTTTTGTTACAATGATTTTGTAAGAAACTTTGAACAAACCAACAAAGAGTGAGATAGATCCATCTAAATTTCAAGTTAGCACCCTCCAAATTGATTTATCAAAAATTAAAAATGTGGACAAGATAAATTTGTCGAAAATGACCAACCAAGTTGTCTACAGTTCAGTGATGAAGTTGGAGAGAGAAAATGGAAAGTTTTAGGGTAGAATAGAAAAGTTACAGGCAGACCTGTCAAATCAAAAGGAAAAGGAGAAAGCAACAGATAAAAGGTGCAAAGAATTAGAGAAAAGGATAAAAAATTCATCCTCTAAAGAAGCAATGGTTCAGCAAGAACATGTGGAGGCAGAACTAAAATTTGTGAGGGAAAAATTGGAAGAGAGCAATAAAAATATAGAGGATGAAAAATCCTCTTCAATAAATTTATACAAAATCTTGGAGAGTGTGGCACAAGGAAAGAATAAATTAAAGAAATAATTGGAGGATCAGAGGGTAAAAGGAAAATAGTGGGAAGAGAAACAAAACTAGTGGGAAGAGGAAGCAGAGAAAATAAAAAAATAGAGTGAACACCAGTTGTCAAAATTGAGAGAAGACCTAAAGAAGGAAAAAAAAAGACAATTAAAACTTACAAAAACAGCTTGGATGACCAAATGAAAAATACAGTCAAGCAAATAAAAGGAGACCTTTGGGGGGAAATAAAGGTGACTGGTGATAGGTTGTGTGATTGGTTTGAATTGAATGAAATTCTTGGAGATGTTTTTGAGAAGTTCAAAGAGCACATTGACAACAACAAAATTTTTTGTCAGAGAGAGAAAACTGCAAAATAGATTTTGAAAAAAAATCAACCAGTGACAGGAATTTGGAAAGAAAAGGAATTAATGAATGCGCTCTTGCATAAATAAAAGCAACCTATGTCTTACAAAAATGTCTGAAACTAAAGGATGTAGAGGAAACTCTTTCCTTATTTGAGATAAAGCTCACCAAGATGAATCAAACAACAACCAAAATGATAGGCCATGGTTTGCCGAGTCCTGGTCCTAGTAACTGATTTACGAATTTCGTTGGAAGAGAAGCTTACTTAAAAAGGTTGGAGGAGACAATGAACATTGATTCAGGCAAGCTTCCTTAGGACACAACTCATGAAGGCATTGCAAACTGCATCAAACCATTGACAAATTTGAATGCAGTATTGGAAGGATCATTGGTGTCTACAAGTATGAAACCATCAAACCATTGACAAATTTGAAGTTAGTCTACCAAGTATGAATGGCTGACGAGGTTGTAGGTCATCTACTATAACTTGACAAATATTAACCTTCCAAGCGATGCAGAATGGAGCTTATTAAACAAATTGGTAGAATCATCTTGATCTAATAAAAAATAGTATGTGAAAATACTTTCAGTTTCAATCATTTCTATATTATTTATCTCTTGGCTTGAATTGAGTTAAAAGTAACAAGTTTGAACTTTGTTTTTTTAACAAGATCAATGTAGAAGATGCTATAATGCTATTGCTAATTTACTAAAGCGGCCTGTCAAATGCAAAAATGTACAGTTGTAGAGATGGTGCACTGGTCTTGACTCTTACTAATTTTGATTTTGAGACTTCACATTAGGAAAATTGACCCGAAGCTATTGTTTCTCCCTTGTTTCTATAAAAGGGAATTCAGGGTCATTTGCTAAGGGTAATGAAATTGAAATTGGGTATTGACTCTTGAGACATAATTCATTGTCAATTCACTTTTGCAAACGGAATCACACAGAGTTGTGTTCTAATTCTTACTACTATTAACGAATGAGTTGTTACATTGTGTCATATTTGTAAATAAATTAATGAGAATCTCTATTTCTAAGAATTGTATCATATGAATTGCTATGTTTTCAAAAAAATAAAAAAAAATCTTTAAGAATTGTACCATATGAGCTGAATAATGCAAAAGAAAACCATTATTAATTGTAGAATTCATGAGATTATCAACCACATTCATGTTTTTGAATTTTGACATTGGAATATGATATTATGCATGATTGATGAATGATGATGAGATATCGAAACTGACAGTAGACTACAACAAGAAATTTAGTAAATACCTAGGACCTGCTACTTCTACAAAGGTTTAAGTTGCCACATCATCTCATTATCAGGATCCTCGGATTTATCGCCATCAACTTCATAGCCTCCTTGGTTCTTCAATATGTTTTCTGCACTCTACATACCTCAGATTAACTCAAGTTCAACGCTAGCATTACTAGTACTAGTACATGAGTCAATGGAAGTCACATCATCATCTCTGGCACTCCCACTTTGGTTTGAAATGTTGCCCAACCCTCTTCTCTAAAATTTATTCCTCCACAATTTCAGTGCCTTGTCATAAGGAAAAGTATGAACTTCATACCTGGATGTATAGAGCCTCAAGTAATTTTCCAAATTCTTGTCTAGTTTGTTTCTTAGTTTTAAATTTAGGAACCCCAAAGCACTGAAAACTATCTCATCCTCCACCAATCCCAATATCATGGTTAGACATAAATTAGCAAGCTTGAAAAATTTTGATATTGAATCAATCAACATTTCGCTCTCAGCTAGATATTTCCAAAGCGTTGTTGTCGATCCATCTTCATGGGGGTTCTCCATAATATTATATTGTTCCCTCATTGTTTGTGAAAAATGGCCCGATTGTTTTCTCAAATGAGATTCATCTAAAATTCCATTTGGAGTTACTCCATTTAACTCTATGTTTTAGCAAAAATGATCTATCAAAGTTAGTAGCTTATTTCGATAATCCTTCAAATTATTCATACTCCAATATTGAGGAAACATAATAGACATGGATTCAAGTAGTTTGACTCAAGGGAATCTTACTCTAATCTATGCGGAAAGATCATAGGCAATGCGCTTGAGAGAAGTAGTTATAGACTCAACGATCTTGGTAAAGTCTTCCCTTTTAACACTTGATACTCGCTTCTTGTTCTTCCTTCCTGGTTCATCAGACTCAACCTTGGCATAGTAGTACATTGGTATCTCAACTCCACGTACTTTTTCACATAACTCCTTGCTTAAACCAATCTTTAAAAAGTTTTCAGTATTGTCCAAATCTGTGATTTTAAGCCAGCTAGAAAATTTTACATCATCACATGATCAATAGAGATTATCTAGCATCATGCATGTCAATTTACGAAGCACATCATATTCTACAATATACATTGCTCTTTGTTGGGCCTTTTATATTATATTTCTCATTTCCTCCAACAAGGGGAGAATACCTGCTAACGTTAAGAGTGTCTCTACATTAGTTAACCTTCATAGCAGCTCAGGAAATTTGGGTAGCCCTACTTCTTCACAGCTTGAGTTTATTAGACCAAGAAATGATTGATATTCTGAAAACACTTGATGCGCTGGTCCATCCAAAGAGATCCATCTACTATCATTATCCTTCAGAAGCTTGTTCTTGTCGGTTAGTCCATTGGCAAAGTGTTGAAATTCCATCAATCATTTTGAACTTCGACAGAAGTATTGGTAGAGCTCTTTGATTAAAACTTCAATATTTTGTACTTCACCATGCTTGCTAACAACTCCAAAAGCTAGATTCATTCTATGGGCCATGCAGTGAATGGGAGTAACGTAGGGCGCACAAGAAGATTGTATCTTTGTGCAAAGATTTCCCCTGTGGCCTTGCATTACTGAAGCTCCATCTACTCCAACACACACTAACTTATTGGCAATCGTCATGTCATTTATACCTCCATATTCAATTAGAGATCTCTTTACTAGTTCAAATAGATTTTCAATTGTCACATCATCCTTCATTTTAGCAGAAGTTAGTAGATGAGGTTGGCGGAGAAAATTATGTACAGTATAAATATGCATGCATACCCATGAATTATTATCTATTGTTATAACCTCGTCTAAAGAGAATGCAATAAAAATTGACTCTTTAATTTTTGCCTTTAGATCCTCTTTCTAAAAATTGGCAAGACAACTTGCCCATTCCCATCCACTATTTACTGACCAATGACTATTAGGATAGTTAGGAACTTTTAGAAAGTGTAATAAAACACTCAATGATGGGTAGTCGGTCACAGGGTGCCCTCTACTCAAAATATTAAAAACAACACTTAACTGAACAACTTTTCCCATTAGTTCTACTTCTAACGCTTTTCCAAAACAAGCTTCAATAGAGCGTTTAACTTGAGTAGGCTTTGTTTGAATATTCAGCTGAAATTCATCTAATTCTGCATTCCTAACATGCAGAGATTCATCCTTTATTTTCAATCTTATCACTGATTTTTCAACTCCATCTATGGTTTTCTTTTCGTAAACTTTACACATATGGTTCTCTATGGTGTCAATTTTTAACTGCAACCTCTTTTCCTTCTTATTTATCTTGGTGCAAATCTTACATTTGCATTCTACCAGAGGTTGACCTTCAATTAGATTGTCCACTGGTTCAATGAATGGATACTTTGACACCCATTCTATTTGAAAATTCCTCGACAACTCCCACTTTTGATCATTTTTTGAATTGTTTTTTTCTTTTCTTTTTCCCTGCACCATCATCATCTCTAACATTCTCAGTCTCATCAAAGTTGATTATATCATTATGGCTACTTTGGGTATTTAACTAAAAATCCTCTTCAAGTTCATCGTGATCTAAGATATCAGGTTTTCCTACCTCTTCAATATGTTGTGTAGTTTTAGGTTGTGAATCTTCAAAATCTACTTGTGATGAAGAAGCTTCATGATTTTGGACAAAAACATTTCCAACACCATGACAAAAGTATGATGATAAGGTTCTGCATTTTTCTGGCCTCTCTTGGATTTCCCCACTTGTAGGAGCCTTACCCTTATTTTTGTTCTATGTCTCCATTCTCCAATGACTTACATTGCAAAAAAAAATTTAAATTGTTGAAGAAGTGTGTGAGGCCTACCCCAGTCTGACATAATCTTAACACTATTTCTCATTTATATGCTCTCCAGTCAATACTATTTTTTCTTTAGTCAGACTTTTGGGACACATCTATTACTTTATGGATCCGTGGAAACCTTTTCTTGTATACAAACACCTGATTATGTAATCGGGAAATCTATATAATACTCTATGTTAGTGATGCAGATTTCCCTACAGAACTTAGTTTTGATGGTTTTGTATATTGGATTAGTAT
>MU223263.1:1652870-1676603 GCA_018584345.1 Thuja plicata
CTACACTCACAACAGACAGTGACATCAACAAAGCATAATTGGATTAGTGTGGTTAGTACCAAAATAATCTCTTTTCCATATTGTATAACAATAATGCATCATAACATATTCATGTAAATGTAATCATTAATTAACTTTCACAAACCCATTTAATCATTAGGCATGTACTCATTATCAAAACAAGATAACCAAATTGTATAACCCTAAATGCATTAATCATCTCTAATTCCAAGTAACATTATTAGAGAAGATAACAGATCTAACCTTTAAGTGATTATAATCAATTTAACCTAAAGTAAACATAAATATTAATAATGAGTATCTCAAAAGAAGCATATAAGTCTATCAGGTGATCCTTTTAGTACTAAACTATCATTAACACACAAGAAGATGTATAGTAACATACCTATGTAATATTATTTCCTATATCAAATATGAAGTTATGGTGAGTTGTAAGAGGTTCGGTTTTAAGACACCATCTCAAGAAGAATCACTCTCACATAAAGTCCTTCCTAATATCAAGTGATCATAACCAAGACTTGACAGGTTTGGAGGGGCATTACATTTGGGCTTTGCCATTCAGTGGCATAAAACCTTATGCTACAGATAGTCTTCCCTTCCTGACCCACCCTGGTTTTCCCAGTTTGGTTGGTCCAGGATTCAGCATGAGGAAATATTTTGGTTTCTTGGCATACCTTTTGCTTTTCAATCTTCTTCTAGTGCTTTATGGAATGTTGTGCTTGTTAAAATTGAAAAGAAGCTTACCTATTGGATTACCAAGCTGTTCTCGCTTGCTAGTAAATTTTAGATTTGCTCCAAGGTTTTGGCTGCTACTCATGTTTATTATTCCTCCTGTTGGGCTCCTTCCAAGGCTTCGTACAAAAAGCTCGAGAAATTGTTGAGGGATTTTCTCTGGGCCTCTGGTCTAGACCACCATGGATTTCACAGAGTTGCCTGGGAATTTTGCTGTCTTCCTTGGGCCTCTGGTGGGCTTGGTTTACTTGATACCCAAAAGCAGGGCTTATCCCTCTGTGCGAAATGGATTGTGCATTTCCTAACAGGCAACAAAGCATGGACAATTTTACTTCACCACTGTATTTCTTCTGGGTATTCGCTGCACAAACTGACTTGGAAAGGGATTGGCTTTCAAACCCTCCTGGTTATGAAAACTTGGATACTCTTGGTTGGTGCCTCATTTACCAATGATTGAGTCTCTCAATCACCATTGGCACCTTTCTTCCTCCCAGAGCACTTGGAGCTGGCATTTTCACACTATTTGGGATGCTATCACTGAACCCAAAATTTCTCATTTTGCTTGGTGTTTTCTCTACCAAGGTTTACCCTTAGGAGCTCAGCTTCGGCACTTAGGTGTGTCTGATCCTAAATGCCCATTTTGTGGGAACTTTGAAACCATTATGCATATTTTTTGGTTCTATGGTCGGGCCCAGAATTACTAGAGTTGGATTCATAATTTTTTTAAGCCATTTCAGCCAGAGCCTTTCTCTTGGCACATGAAATTTCTTGGTGACTCTCCTAGAATGCCTTCCCAGTTTACCCAGATTTGGCATACTTTTAGGATGGAGATTCTGTTTTCCCTATGGAAAGACCACAATGCTATTATTTTTACTCACAATTTTTTGGATATAAATGTTTCTCTCTATGCTAAGGCATGTTTATGTAATAATGTCATGCTGTAGATTCAAGTACAAGCTGACAAGGTGGCCCTTGAGGTTTCTCACTTGCAGGAGTTACTGCAACATTGGGGTAATGCCTCATGTACTGTTTCCAGGGTGCCACCAGATTCTCTCTCTGCTGACCGCATGCCACCCTAGGGCCGACGTCAAAGCAGGAGTGCCTCTGTGAGGTGTTCCAGAACACCATGCACTTGGTGTCGCTACTCTGCCTCTCCTCCTGATAGGAGGGCCTCAGCTTCCGGATGGCCTTCTGTGCTTGCCTCTTCTGCTGCTCGACCTTTGGCCACTGTTCCTATGTGGCCTCCAACCCCTTCTTATAAAATTCCTCGCCTGACTCTTGCAATTTCTCCTAGGCGGGAGGAAGGAGAAATGGAGAAGGAAACTGAAGATGGGTGGTCACCTCCCGACCAGACCCCTGGGCCTAGTGTATGGGGTAATCCACCAGATAAAGATCCTCCGCCCTCTTCTGCTACTGCTCTCGCAGCTTGAGGGCTCTGCTTTATGTTTTTTTTATGAATAGCTATTATATTCCGGCTTGATGCTGAGTGACTCTTCGCGGGGTGATTTTTTATCTGCCGAGCTTTTTTTGTGAATATTGTACTTTGTTAATTATTAATAGTAAAGGCCTCTATTCATCAAAAAAAAAATTTAGAACCCTTAGATAATTACAAAATTAATTGTTATATTATCAGTAAATAATTTAATTAAATTTTTATACCTAAATTTAAAAAATCTTAATGAAATTTAACAAAAATGATAAAGATTAAGAGAAAATTGTTATATAACTATTGATGGGATTCACCTCTCGGAGCAATTGAGGGCTTTTTGTAATGCCTTCGGGCCTATGTAATAGTTAGGATTAGGCTCTCCTAGAAGGGATTATTCTCCTTCTAACTGTAAATAGCCTTGGCTAGTTGGGGAACTTATAATGTCTAAATTCTCTTTTGTATTTGAGCAATGAGAGTAGTTAAAATTTTAATAATTATATTATAATATAGAAATTCACTTGTTTTTATAAAGTACTAAATTTACTGTTAGTGGTAGGATTTATCAATATTTTTAAATTATCTAAGATATGTTATATGAAATATTTTCATTATAGTTTTGCTATATTTATTTATAAGGGTTATACTATACAATTATAACCTTGTAGGTTATAATATAAAATTATAACCTTGAGTATAAAAGAAACTGAAATGTATACATATGTATAACATTTTCCTAAAAAATAAGATGTTAAACTTTATCAAGCAAGACTTATAATACCTATATTAATTTTTTATAAATACTATTTATTTAGTAGTTATGCCACGAGAAATATAGTTTAGTTATATTTTTATAATCCCATTAGTTCCAATATATAAATTTAATAAAAAATTATAAATTTTCATATTATAAAGCACATGGTTCATTTTATAAAATTTTAAATTTTAATGCTTTCTTTGTATCTCTGAACTGTTTGGGTTTCGGGTCTGTGTAAAACTTGTTTTTGCTTAATGTTCAAAACAAAATTAAATTTAATATTTTATATTCAATAAATAATTTTAATCATATGATATATATTCAAATCAATTAGATAACCCTAACCCTAATTCTAACCTTATTCAAAATTTTAGGTCCTACAATAATCAGTAGTATAAACCATGAACATAATCATAAACCATAATCCTTATTGTTAAGCCCAACCTATTATCATAACTCTAAACACTAGTGCTAACTTTAAAATCATAATGATAACTATAATTCTACATGTATTCCTAAATCCCTATCCAAATTGTAATCTTAAACCCTAATCCTAACCCTAAGAATATACCTAATATGGTAAACCTTATAATCTAATCTTAACCGTAAGCAAAGTCCTAACTCTAACCATTAAAATATATAAAAATAATATGTATTACTTAAATTTATAAAGTATGGATATAAAAATCAGCTAAATTTAGACATATGTATCACCTTTTTCTAAAATAATAAGATGTTAAACTTTATCAATGAAGACCGTTAAATAAAATATGATTTAAAGTATATTGCGTATATTATTTTTTTATAAATATGATTTATTTTGTAGTCATGCCACAACAAAGAATGGTTTTTAAATATGAAGAGTAAAGGAGGCAATATCAAAGCAGGGATTACCAAAGGGAATATCGTAGAAGGAAACAAGAAGAAATGACGGACGTTGAAAGCGAGGAACAAAGGAAAAGATGCAATGATACATATAGCCATAGATATGTTCGACATATAGTAGAATTACCAGTAGAAGAAATGGATGCTGACAATAGAGAGGGTGCAAATATATCAGGAGGTGGTCAGCAACAAACTTTTGAACAACAATCTCATTCTAAAAGAGGAGACATGCAGGAAATACATCCATAATCAAATGAAAGGCAATAATATCAATCTAATGCAAACATTGAAATGAATGTTCAAAACGAGGAATCAACATTCACTCAGTACATACCCAAAAATAGTCAGTATGTCGCTCAATCTAAGAGAAATGGAGGAAGAGAAAATAATGTACAAAATATACACAATCATAATGGAATTCTGGGAAATGATTTTCATAATATTCAATTGATGTTTCAACATCGATTAGATAGCTTTGTTTCTCCAGCAATGTGTTGTATACGTCAAGAATGTTATATTGGAATAAAAGTGTATCACACTTCACAAGGTCATATATGTAGTAGGTGTAAGAAAGAAAGGGGAAACAATAGATTCTCTACATCAAATAATATGGATCCAGGACAACAACCCCAGGAACTTGCTAACCTAACTCAAGTCAAAGAAATGTTGATTGCACATGTAAGTCAAATTTTACAAGTCACACATGCAATAGGTGGTTAGTATAAATACAAAGGACACGCAATATCCTTTCCACAAAATATTGAACAAATCTCCAAAATTCTACCACATGTAATTAAAGAATCACCAATAATTATTCTTTGAAGAAAAGACCAGCGTGGTACGAATTATAACTTTATAGTAAATAGAGAACATGTGTATAGAGCATCACATTACAAAACAAGACACGACCAGTTCTATTCAGATATTACAATTGATTATGATGCACTTAATGATATGGAAAATTATTGTGGCTACAATATCTTTGCGAAAATGAAGACAGTACACATGAAATTTGATTCAGACTCAAAATAAAATTGTGTTTTCTGGTCCAATTCTGGAAACAAATGATGCTAATATTAAAGATCACACAACCTCAAAGGATTCCAAACCACCTAATTCCCATAGAGAAATGGAATTAATCCAAGCATGGGTTAATAATCCAAATGTAGATCCCACCAGATTGATTGATTGGCCTGCAGTCAGTGTATCTCCAATCAATGAGTATAGCATCCCTGTTAGAAGATATTACAACCCTGTTAGGAGTTGATCTTTACAATTCATTAAGTACAGTGACCTGGTAAAAGGTTAGACCCTGTTAGGAGTCTTTTAAAAATAACCCTGTTAGAGGTGAGGACACACTGTCTGTGAGCACACTGCTCAAATGATGAAGGGTGCAATATTTTGCACAACTGATATACACTATATCTGATATTGAGCTATGAATTAGACCTATTGTCTTGATCAGTTCCAATGAATTGCATACACTCTCTTCTTCTTCACATATATCTTCATCTAATGAATGCTATAGCTTTACTGGCCCAATACATCAAACATTAAGCTTTGCTACTTTCTCCACATTCTCCCATATGGCGAACACAAATGATCTTCTATAAGTATCCTCCTCCAAAGATATGATCAAGTCAACTTGTAGAAATATTCTACAACTTTTCAACAATTTCTCTAATGGCTAAACTAAGCACACAACACAAATAGAAATGTGAAACTCAAGATGAGTGGATGCATCGCTTCACACTGTCGGCTCCACCAATTTAACTTAAACTTCACTCTCCAAATGAAACACATTAAGCACTCTTAACCAAAACTTATGAACTCATAACTAAACACGAATCCAAACAAGCATATCCAAATGATAGGTGCAACTAAAAAAACAATATAAATAATGTTAGCTCTTAATAAACAATCTCTTGAAACTGTAATTGGAAAATAGATCATCATAACTCAACTTCAACTGCACAACAGAATCTGTTTCTATGAACATAACATGATGAATATGTCTACAACATAAAAATAAATGCTCAAGGCTCCAATATATCAATACTGAGAATTACATACAGAACACTATTGCATACTATATGTTGTCATCAATGACAAACATACAGTCAACCACTAGCTCAAAGGAAAATCTCCAACAATCTCCCCCTTTGATATTGATGGATATATATGATATTAAAAACACCATCAATTTAAAATTATTATGTATTTTACAATCTTCTCAATATCCTCAAAAAGACTCCCCTTAACTGGTGCATCTCCTTATTGGTACATTTGATTTTTCATGACTGTATACTCCTGCAGACTATATACTCCCCCTTTGACATCAATGGCAAAGGGTTCAAAAAACAAATAAGCACAGTTACTACTCCTGAAGTAGAGTTGTCAACCATTCATCAGTCACCAAGGACTGATGCTCTTGCTGCAAATTCTAATCAGACCCAGGAAAGGGAATTACTCAGAGCTTCTCCCTCAGATACTCAAAAGTATCTTTTGGTAAAGGCTTTGTAAATATGTCTACTAACTGTTCTTTAGTGCTCACATAATCCAACTTTACCTCTTTCTCTACAACTTTCTCTCTTATAAAATGATATTTTATTTCAATGTGCTTTGTCTTTGCATGCATCACAGGGTTTGTTGACATATTAAGAATGCTAGTGTTGTCACAATAAAAAACAATAGGATAATCAATCTGAATTCCAAATTCTTTTATCATTTGCTTGATCCAAACAATTGTAGAACAATTTAATGTTGTTGCTACATACTATGCTTATGCTATTGACTGAGAAATACAATTATGCTTCTTTCTTGTCCAAGTAACTAATTTGTTTCCAACAAATACTGCTCCTCCTGAGGTACTCTTTCTATCAGCAACACAACTTGCCCAATTTGCATCTATATACACATGAATTTTGACATTCTTTGAGTTAGGATACCATAAACCATAGTCTATTGTCCAGTATCTGAATATTATTTTTATTGTCAGTAAGTGATTTTGTTTAGGTTCAGCTGCAAGTCATCCAACAATGCCAACTGCATTAGAAATATCTAGTCTAGATTGAGTAAGATATATGAGTTTTCCAATCATAGACTTGTATAGTGTCTTGTCAACTGCTATAGAATCATCATTTTTAGAAATCTTGCTTCTTGTTATCAT
Organism: Thuja plicata; assembly: GCA_018584345.1. Taxonomy (NCBI): domain Eukaryota; kingdom Viridiplantae; phylum Streptophyta; class Pinopsida; order Cupressales; family Cupressaceae; genus Thuja; species Thuja plicata. The sequence goes on from MU223263.1 coordinate 1,659,861, forward strand.
GGGGGTGCTTACTGGCTTGCAATCTTCCATCTTGAATTTCTTCAATATCTCCTTCACATACTTATACTAATTAATGAATATACCTATGTCTATCTGTTGTACATTTAATCCTAAAAAGTATTTGATAGGTCCAATCATGCTAATTTCAAACTCTCTCTACATCTCTTTAGAAAAATCTGCACTAAGCTTGTCATTACCACAAAAAATAATGTCATAAAAAAAAATAGCAACACGTAATAATGCTTCAGGTGTCTCTCTTATGAGTAATTACAATCTGCTACTCCTTTGTTGAATCTGATCTTCATCAAGTAACCATCTAGTCTTTCATACCATGATCTAGGGGCTTGCTTAAGATAGTAGAGGGATTTTTTCAGTCTGCATACCATGTTAGGTTTGTCTGATAAACTAAATCCTTCAGGTTGTTCTATGTAGACTTCTTCCTTCAAATCACTGTTCAGGAATGCTGACTTGAAATCCATCTGATATACCTTAAAGTTCTTGAATTTTGCATGGGCTAAAAAAAATTTTATAGCTTCAAGTCTGCTCTTAGGGGCAAATGTCTCAGAGTAATCGATACCTTCTCTCTGTGTATATCCTTTACATACTAGTCTTGCTTTGTATCTTACCACTGTACCATCTTTACTCATCTTGTTTCTAAATATCCACTTGGTTCTAATCACATTTTTTTCACAAGGTCTAGGGACCAATTCCCATGTGTCATTCTTAATTATCTGATCTAACTCTTCTTTCATTTCTTTGTGCCAATCTCAATAATTACATGCATTTTCAACACTTAAAGGTTCATTTTGTGAAAGTAAACATACATCTTCATTAGCTATTAAAACTTTTTCTTTAGATCTTGTCATAACTTTACTACTCTGATCTCCAATGATATCTTCTTTTGAATGGAATCTAGATGTGAATTGTGAAACTTTAGGTGTGACTCTCTCATCTGTTATCTATGATTTCTCTTCACTTGGTTCAGGGTCATTGCATAATATATCAATGTTGTCAAACATTTCTTCAATAACTATTTCTTTACTGATAGGTCTAGGTTCATCTTCAATCAATAGGTGCATAATCATAGTATCTCTCTTGAATCATAAACTTCTCATCAATCTTCACATGTGTAATTTAAATTATTTTCTTCAATCTCAAGTTAAAACATCTATAAGCATTGGTTTTAGTAGAGTAACCAAGAAAAATACCTTCATTGATTCTAGCATCAAACATGCCAACACCATCATCTCTCTTGATGTAACACTCACTTCCAAAGATTCTGAAGTATTTTATTGTAAGTACATTCCCAAACCAAAGTTCACAAGGTGTCTTGTCTGCGCTTGGTCTTAATTGAATTATGTTGATAGTATAGACTGCATTATTGATTGCTTCTCTCCAATAGGTGTGTGCAACTTTTCCTTCAATCATGATAGTGCGTGCTGTGTCAAGTATGATCCTATTTCTTATTTATATGATTCCATTTTGCTGAGGGGTTCTAGGTGCACTTAGCTATCTTTTGATCCCATGTTCTTTATGATACTCATAAAAATTTTTGGAGGTGAATTCTCCTCCTTTATCTAATCTCAGACATTTTATCTTTAATCTAGACTCATTTTCAACTTTAGCTTTGAATATTTTGAACTTATCAAATGCTTTAGATTTATCTTTTAAGAATGCAACCCACATCATTCTGGAATAATCATCAACAAAAAAAATAAAGTACCTTTCACCATAGTATGATCTTGTTTGAGTAGGTCAACATAAGTCTGTATGCACTAGATCCAATTTGTTTTCTGCTGAGTTTTGTTTACTTCTAAATGAGTTCTTTACATGCTTTCCCATCACACATTCCCTACACATAGTATCAACTATTCTTACAATACTAGGAAGGTCTCATACTACCTTTACATTTCTTATCTTTACTATATTGTCAAAATGTATATGACATAGTCTTTTGTGCCATAACCAACTGTCATCTATTTTTGCAACAAAACAACTTGCTTCAGAATTCAGCTGAAAAACATTACCTTTAGTCTTTGAACCTGATGCAATCATAACTCCTTCTTTGTTATTAATGATGCACTTATTTTTTTGGAATTCCAACTTATATCCTTTGTCAAGAAACTATCCAACACTCAGTAGGTTATGATGTAAACCATCAACATACAAAATATCACTAGTGTTGTTCTTTCCATCTAAAGTGATAGCTCCTCTACCTATGATAGGATTAGGAGTGTTGTATCCAAATCTAACCATGCCACCTTTGTTCTTATCCAGATGTACAAATCTATCTTTGTCTCGTATCATGTGATGTGAACACCCACTGTTAATGATCCAGTTTGTTCTGATGTGTGCTTGGGAAATTAATGCCAACTCCTGTGCTTTTTTTTCATCTTCAATGTCCATTTCATCAAACATTTTTTTCATATCTTAAATTGCAATGAATCCAATTTCATCTTCTCTTGAATCTTCATTTGTCACTCCATCTTCAGCATAGTAACATTCCTTTGTATACTTAGGCTTGAAATTAGTTTTGTACTTCTTGACTCTTTTAGGGCACTTAGATGCAATATGACCAACCTTGTTACATGAAAAGTATTTGAATGGTAACTGTCCTTCATATTTTCCTTTTCCTTTTGTTTCTTTCTTAGCGATCATAGCAATGAATTCTTGTAGTTCTTTATCCTTGTCTTCATTATTAAAATTACCAGAAGTGTTCAAATATTTCTTACCATGGACTGAGGCTTTGAAGGTTGTTTCACTTTTAGGTTCTGTCTTCAATTTTTATATCTAAAATGCTGAAATTTTTCTAATCAAGGTCGCTCTCTTGAAGTCTTTTGAAAATTGCATAGTCTCATCTAAGATGTTTATCTTTCTCTCATAATCTACTATCAGTGAAGTCATCAATTCATCCATTACTTCTTCCTTTGTAATTTCTCCACTATTCCTACAACTGCTTCATTAATCCTCTTATTGTAGGCTCTGATGTTTTCTTCAGGTAGCATCTCTAAATTTTTATATCTCTTCTTCCATATATTTCTGCGTGCATTCTTTTCTTGGATATCTCCTTCAAACATTTCTTCTAGATATTTCCATATTGTGTAGGCTCTATCTACTTTCTTAATCTCAAAAAAATCACTGTCAGATAAGGCACTTATAAGGGATTCTTTGGCAATTGCATTTTGGGTGAATACTTCCTTTTGTTTAATAGTAGAATAATCTTTTGCAGGGTCTTTTAAAGAGGGAACATCAACTTCTTGAGTAGCTACTTCAAAAATCTCAAAACCAATGCACTGCAAATGTGTTATCATTTAATTCTTCCAGTCAAGATAATTCTCTCCATCAAAATTAGGACTCTCTTTTATAAAGTACGCCATCTGATCACCCTCAAGCTATTAAACTTTCTCTCCATGGCACTTGACTCTGATACCAATTGTTAGGAATAGTCCCAAGAGATAACTAAGAGGGGGGAGGGTGAATCACTTATCTACAAGATTCAATTCTTTATCTAATTAACTATAGAATAACATTAAGCATAAACACAACAAGATAACATAGAATATAACACCACAATTTTGGTTATGGGAAACCCAAAATAGGTAAAAACCCTGGTGGGAATTAGCACCCATAATGAACTACACTAGTGTATAATGATCCCTGTTAGAAGATCTTACAACCCTGTTAGGAGTTGATCTTTACAATGCATTAAGTACAATGACCTGGTCAAAGGTCAGACCCTGTTATGAGTATTTTACAAATAACCCTATTAGAGGTGAGGACACACTGTCTATGAGCACACTTCTCAAATGATGAAGGATGCAACCTTCTGCACAATAGATATACACTTTATCTGATATTGAACTATGAGTTAGACCTGCTATCTTGATTAGTTCCAATGAATTTCATACATTCTCTACTTCTTCACATAGATCTTCAATTGATGAATGATATACCTTTACTGGCCCAATATATCAAACATTCTTCTCTGCTACTTTCTCCACATTCTCCCATATAGCGATCGCAAATGATATTCTATAAGTATCCTCCTCCAAAGATATGATTAAGTTAGCTTGTAGGAATCTTGTAAATCTTTTCAACAACTCATCCAATAGATAAAATAAGAACACAACACAAATATAAATGCGCAACTCAAGTTGAGTGGACGCGTCGCTTCACACTGTCGGCTCCACCAATTTAACTCAAACTTCACTCTCTAGATGAAACACATTAAGCACTCTTAACCAAAAATTTTGAACTCATAACTAAACATAACTCCAAACACACATGTCCATATGATAGGCACAACTAAAGAAACAATATAAATACTATCGGCTCTTAATAAACAATCTCCTAAAACTGTAACTGGAAAATAGATCATTATAACTCAACTTCAACTGCACAACTGAATCCACGTCTAGAAACATAGCATAATGAATATGTATACAACATAAATATAGATGCGCAAGGCTCCAACATATCCATACTAAGAATTACATACAGAACACTGCTGCATACTATATGTTGTCATTAATGACAAACATACAGTCAACCACTAGCTCAAAGGAAAATGTCCAACATACACCTACATGAGTATGTGAAGCATCTTCTATGCTACAGGGATCATTGTTTTGGAAAACACCCAAGGTTTTAATACTGCATGATGAATATGATAATGAGACATAGTGCACAAAATTCAATAGGAGTATTCATTAAAAGACACCTTCACGAGTTTCCTATCACCATAAATGAATTGCATGAACACATGGAAAATTTTCCAAAGTCACATCTAGTTGATAAATTGATGTGATTTGGAACAACACTAAGAGGTACAAGATCATATTGGACAAAATTTTGAGAAAAAATGTCTGACATGCTCCATCAAATCAGAACACTGACAATATTCTTTACATTAAGTGCAGTTGATTTGTATTGGCCAGATTTATATGTATTAATGCCAAGGACCACACCGACAAATCCTCGCGAAACTCAATTGTGGAGAAAATAGAATATTGTCGACTATCCTTGTATAGTCGCCCATTGTATGCATTTAAGACATTCAATGTTTAGAAAAGAAATACTAGAAAAATGTTTGAATATTAAGGATTTTTGGTGCAAATATGAATGACAGCATAGGGAATCATCACATGTGCACAGTTTCTTATGGTTACATGGAGCCCCAAATATGGATACTATAGATTGGTCTAATGAGGAACAAAGAAAGATGGCTGAAATAAAATTTCATTCCATAATTCATGAGTGGAATCCAAGAGTAGATATTCATCAATGAAACATACAAGTATAATCATAATGTAGTTAATATATTTATGTTAATTCATATTCTACTCTAAATACCTACTAAAAAAAATTAATTAATGCATTCATATTTTATATCTTACACATTATAGAATTTCAGTCAACATCCATGCCTTAAAAATACATGACAACATGGTGGAATGGATAATGATCAAGATTATGAAGAAATTTTGAACACTATTCAAAGACATACAATGTGTAAAGAGGGTGCAAGATTAAGGAAGAAAAAATGATGAATGGTGTACAAGTATTTTATTTATGAATACCAAATTTGATAGATAAATTGAAGATGTTTTTAGAATAAAATTATAAAATAAAACTCATTGATATTGACTCATAGGTACAATGCTCCTTGGACTTTAAATTTGAATGGATCAAAATTATATGAAGACACTGAAAATGGTGAAATTTTTTTTGAGGAAAAATTAAATGACAATAGAGTGAATTCACACAACCGATACATACTACAATTGTGGAGAGCTAATATAGACTAGAAAGCAGTTCTATCAAAGTATGGAGTGATCAAGTATATTGCCAAATATGCTACAAAATCAAAGAAGAGCTCTGAAAGCTACCATGAAATTCTCACGTGTCTTGCAAATATAGAAAATCATGATGATCTAACAACAAAGGCATATAGGAAGTTTATGATGGAAAATATTATAGAAAGAGATGTTGGAGCTCAAGAAATGTATCACATGCTATTAGATCTTCCATTGGTTGAGAGTAGTATAATATTTCTTAATCTGAATGTTTCACGTGAAATATTCAAACCTATAATTCTACATCGTGATAATAGCAATGAAGAACAAAAAAAAACAATAATTGATGGATACAGAACAAGGTCATTATCTTTGGAAGCTATCACACTCATATATGCAACTAGATCATGGATATATAATTCTAGATGAAGAAGAGATAATAAATGGGAGCCTAGGGAAAAAGCATCCACTGTCAGGGTGTTTCCAATGTTCTTATCCATCCCCTCATGTGAATCAGAAATATTTATTGATTTTTGTTTCTTTGAACTATTACTTTACAGACCATTTTGTAACATAGGGAGAGATATTGGAGATACTAGTGACTCCATAAAATTAAACTGGGATTCATTCAATTATAACCCTTTGCATGTTGAACGAATAATAACTGTAGAAAATAATTAAAATAACAATGACTCAGAAAGTGAAGACAATGAAATATTATAAGGAAACACTACAGAGAATGAATGGGAAATCATATCTAGACTATATCATGATCAAATAATGTAGGTTTCAGAAATAGATATGTTGGGAAGAAAGGATATTAATGGGAAAATAGTTTGTTCTAATGAATATCAAGGTGATGAATACACATCTCAAGCAATTAATTATGTCAATGTGATGCAAGATAATGGATTCCTTAAAAATGATGATATACCACGAGATATCAACTTTGCATCTCTGAGTGACAAACCAGAAAATGTAGTGAAAATAATTATGTCACACTATCACACAAATAAAAATAGGTTGCCATTATATTTCATAATTCAAGGAACAATAGGAACAGGAAAGTCATATCTCATTCGTACAATAAGTAAAGGTCTTCACAATAATACTATGCACACTAAATCTCCCCCTTTATTACTTGCACCAACTAGAGTTGTAGCATTCAACATAGGAGCATCCAAAATTCATTCTAAGTTAAGGATTCAAATAAAAGATTTTAATCAGCTAGAAGGAACAAGACTCACAAGTTTTTAGGAAGAAATGTCACACACACACACACACACACACACACACACACACACACACACAGAGAGAGAGAGAGAGAGAGAGAGAGAGAGAGAGAGAGAGAGAGAGAGAGAGAGAGAGAGAGAGAGAGAGAACATAGATTCTAGACTTCGTCAAGCTTTCCCACAAATTGCTAATATAAATTTTGGAGGTATATGTACAATTGCAATTAATTAAAATAATAATTTCATATTATGTTAAATTAGATTTATATGTGAAAATTATCTATATTATTCTTATATATAATGCTTAAAATTATGTTTATATAATTGCCAGAAATTTCTATGATTTTAGGTGGAGACTTGGGTTAGTTACCTCCTGTTAGAGACAGACTAGCATATGCAAGCAATAGTCAAGCAAAGATTTTGTGGGAAGACTTCAAAGATGTGGTTACCTTAGACAAATTATTTAGGTAGGATGGAGAAGACAGTCAACAAAGCAATTTCGTCAACTATTGACAAGTGTAGGAGAAGAACAACCTAGAATTACAACAAAAGTTGGAAGTCCTAATTTATCTAAGGGAAGTTCTCATGATGAGCTTGAAACTGGATTATTGGTTAGTAAGAATGCAAGAGTTATGTTAACATCAAATCTATGGATAGAAGCCAATCTTGTAAATGGTTCTTTATGACATATTCAAAATATTGTCTACAAACCTGGAAGCATGCCACAAGAATCACCAATATTTGTAATGGTTAAGTTTGATAGTTACTATGGACTACCATTTGATGATAAAAATCCAAAAATAGTTCCTATTAGTGCAAGACAGAGAGGTTCTACGTTCAAATACCATTAAGATTGGCTTGGGCCTTGACAATACACAAATCACAAGGTTTGACACTTGAAAAAGCCACTGTTGATATAGGACCAACTGAAAGAATAAAAATGACACTTGTTTCCATATCTCGTGTAAACTCTTTAGAAGGAATAATAATAATGTCATCATTCACATATGATCATTATAAAAAATCAAGAAGGCAAAGAAACTTTGAAAACCGAAAGATGAAGAAAATAGATTGAAAACTTTACAAATAAGTTGATGTACTATATTTTCACAAATAAAAAAGTTTCATGTCATCATTTTAAAATGTATCTACCTTATTTGATAATAAATGAAATTCTGTTTACTTTTTAAAATCCAAATTTTAATCAATCTAATTTGTAAAGAATGTTTACATTGTCATTGATTACTTTGAAACTAGAAAGTTAAATATTAATTATGATATTTATGCTTCAAAGATCTATTCAAACTCATGTTTGTTAATTATCCCATTAAAAATTACAACATTTAATGTATACCTTGACACTATTTGTTACTCTAACATTAACCTAATTGTAGACACCTAAATTTGACTAGGTGTATCTTAAACATCAAATTTATAAATCTTAGCCAATTACCCCAAATTTCATCAAAATGCATTAAAATGGATCGAAATCAAATCAAATGGACATTTATCAAGCAAAATAAAATAAAAATCAAATTAAATCAAAGGATTAAATAATTAAATTCAATCCTAAAAGGGATTAATCAAATTATGCAATTGATTTTAATCAATTAATTGTATAGTTTAAATCAAAAAAATCAAATCCAACCCATTCACCCTTACATGGATAAATTAATTAAATGATTGAATTAAATAATTCCTAATTTCTTTGAGGACAACCTTTTAATTTTCCCTCCATTTGAGAACACCTCAAAGCTTTTTAGTCAACCAAGGCTTGACCATAATCAATTCACTCTATCCCTACCCTTGGGAAATTGCTATAAATACAAGTCATTTTGTTTGTACTTGGAATCCAAGAAATTCAAGAGCAAAGCATCCTTATTATAGGCATTTGGAGAGCATTTGAGAGATTTTGATAGTATTTCAGCATTTGCATAGCATTTAGAGTATCATTTTTAGAAGTATTTGTTGATTTCATAGCATGAACCATGATCATTTGAGCTAGATTAGAGCATGTTTATCATTTTCTTCTCATTCTAGGATTGTCCTTGAGAGAGATTAAGGATAAGAGCTCTTTTAAAAAAGCTTAGATAGAGAACCATGAGATGTCATGGATTTAACTTCAATTCTTAGATTAAATTGTATATTCTTTCCATAGAGTTGTTGTTATTGGTCCTAATTTTAGGAAGGTGTAATCTCACACACACAAATGGCGCCCACCGTGGGGCTTTAGGCCTCATTTTATAACATTTTGTCTTAATATTTTATGTGTTTTGCATCATTTTTTGTGTTATTTTGCAAGAAAATAGGAGAAGAGCCGCCTACGAAGAATTCAGAGCTGCTTGTGAGCAGTAAAGCGCCACGTATAGAGTTTCTTTCTTCTCTATCTTTTATTCTTAGGTTGCCTGTGAGATAAAGTGGGCCGCCTGTGAGATAAAGTGTGCCACCTGAATCTATAAAGCGCCACCTATCAGACACTAAAGATCGCCTGTGAACTTCCAAGAGCCACTTACTAGCAATGTTTGACCGCATTTTGCACGTTCTGTGCTGCCTGTGGCTTTTATTTGACCGCCTGTGGATTTTCTTGAGCCACCTTTTAATATTTAAAAGCAGCTTCCAAATTTTTCATTTACGCGTAGTAACAGTTAAAGGCCACGTATTAGCTATTAAATGTTGTGTAGATCTGTCTTCTTTAAATCAAGTTTTTAATGATTTGCTCACTATTTTAACTCTCTGTGTTTTTCATTGCTGCAGATGAAAAATCATCCGAAAGTGCAGAAACTAGAGAAGCGAGTCACAAGGCCTAGCAAAGAGGTAAGGATTAAGACTAAACATGATAAGCAAATGCATGCATCTAATCTTTTAGAGAGATTATTCGAAGAAGAACACCTTTATGATCACTATATTAAAGTGTTTTTTGCTTATAAAGAAAAAATTCCTACTCTTTGATTGGTTTTCATTCTTAATTTCTTTAAGCTTTGATTTGACAAATTTGTTTTAAAAGAGTTTTTAGGAGTGAAATGGTCAATTTATTTTCCAAGTCTTTCTTCACTTTGTTTCGATTGTGTTGACTAACTTGTTGGAGGAGCCAGAGTGGGAACTATTGCCACTAGGTTAGTTGAAATAAAGCACAAATCAACCAAAAATGTGCCTAGCCTTTGCTAGCTTCAAAAATGAGGTACTTATCTTATCAAGCTTGCATTGACTAAATTGTGGCATTTCATTTAAATCTAGTATAATCAGGAAAATCCTTCTAATTGTCTAAATTGAACAAGCATTAGGCATATGCTCTTCACTTTTCAAAGTGAATCAGAAAGCCAAACGTGCAAAGTCAATTTAGTGCAAAGAAAAGGATAAGGAATTGAACCACACATTTCAATTTTAAGAACCTCCTTGTTAAGGGGTTGAAAAAGAACAAACTTGCTTGAAGTGTTTGGAACAAAGGAAGACAATAGGGATATGCTCTTCACTCTTTGAGTGAATCAAATTCCCAAACTTGTTGGACTAAGTTCAATTTTAGCTTTCCATATACATGCTAAATAGAATAAATCTTTAGAAGGTCTGCCTCTCGAGAATTCCTTTACGAAGGCAGTGAGAGGAAATGACCCAAAGTGATAGATAATCACTTTTTCCGCAATGTCATCTGACCCACTATAAATAAATGCACTTTACCTTAATCAGAAAGTGACTAAACCTTGTGCAAGTCATCCTCACTTCCTCGAGTAGTCCTTCAGGATTGTGCAAAATTATACTTTCGTGTGTGTGGGAAGCCTGCAAGGGGGTAAAAGATCTTGGAAAGATTTAGAATGGAGCTGATTTAAAACCTTGTTAAAATAGAAAACCTACCTTTTTTTAGAGCCATTATTAAAAGCCAAATTTGTTTGACTCTAAGGTAGATTTTCTTGACGAAATTCTTGTGCATACTCGTAAAAACATCTGAGAACATACACTTTTAGCGTTGTTTTAGGGATATGGTATGATTTTGATGTGTGTGTTGAGCTTGTACTCTATTTTCACACAAGATTCTTTTTTGACAAATCTGATCAAAGCCTTAAAAATTTTAAATCCAAAAAACAACAAAAAAAATTGACAATTTCAACTTTGATCAGCAAAGAGCCGCGTACCCACAATTGAAAACTGCGTACAAACAATTCTTGACCACTTACAACTTTTAAATGCTGCTTGTAAACATTCAAAATCTATGTAAGCCACTGGAACATGTCACGTTTCAACAATTTAAAACCGCCTATCAATAAGAAGACACCGCCTGCTAACTATAGAGTGCCATGTACAAGAATTCCAGTGATGGTGTATCAATAATTAAAGGCCGCCTACACACAAGCAAGAGCCACCTAGAAACAAAGAAGGGCAAACAGTGGATATATATCGAGGGTTTGAAAACAAGAAAATTCCATTTTTGGATACCCTTTTAGACGTTTTACCTCTGTGTATACTCAACTGGATCAGAATATGCCATTATTGGACATTTTGCAAAATCATCCATGGATTGATCACTTAAGTGAGATAAAAGCCTAGGATCTTCATTTTATTTATGTTAATGCCAGTTTTTACTCGATCTCATTACATTAAGGCTACCCTACAACCAGACGGGTCTTATCTAAGGCAATAGTGTCCTTTTTTGGGTGATCCTTTTAGTTCTTTAAGAACCTTATAGGAACCCATCAAGGAAACAGAACCAACAATGTCTTTTCCATTTGGCCATATAGATCCTGATCAAATCAATCATGTAAACAAGGATATGAACAACAATGGAGGGGGAAATGTTGATCCTAACAACCAAGGATCCAATAAAAAAACAATGGAGGAGCAAACAATGACCCTAACAATCAAGGGTTGAACAATAATAACAATGGGGGAAAAATTGACCCTAATGATGAGGAGTTAACTGATGAAAATGTTAATGAAGTTATGCAAAGTCCTTTCTTCATGAAGCTTATGGAAAAAGTGTTGGAAAAAGACAAGGAAAAGTACTTTTTAGACCTAGCATAAACGGGTCTCAAACTTCCACATGATTATGATGTCAACAAACTTAAACAAGAAGAATCTGAGGCTAATCCCATTGACATCATGAACAAACAATTCCAACTTTTCCAAATGTAATTGGACACGATAAAAAAAATTGGGGCTCCTAAACCCTTTTCTATCGAAGCTTTGTGTCTATTTCCATTTGATAAGTCTTTAATCATGGTTCCATTTCCAACAAATGCTATCTTTCCTAAATATGAAAAATATGAAGGAACAACTGATCCTCAAGATCACCTAAGGGAATTTTGTGCATTAATCCTAGATTTCATGCATGACACAACTTACCTAATGAGGTTATTCCCTAGAAGTTTGGGAGGTATGGCAATGGAGTGGTTTTCAAAGTTACCCTCCGGTATTCGAACCTTTGAAGAATTGGCCTCTAAGTTTTTAACTCATTATTCCTATAACATCAAACATGAGGTTACAATGCTTAATTTATGTAATACCAAACAAAGATAAGGAGAGGGATTCCTACTTTTCCTACAATGATGGAAAGCGGTATTTGCTAGATACCCTCGAAGTGTACCCAAAAAGGAGAAGATGGATATTTTTGTAAAAAACTTGAATCATGAAATGAACTATCGATTAAGGCTACATTGTCCTAGGTCATTTCAAGACCTAATTGAGAATGGGGTGACAACAAAAGAGGTATTGGCTAAAAGTGGAGAAATCAAACTTTACAAAGATAACAAGAACAACAATAATAACAATACCTCCAACACTAATCAAAATCGCAATCCCCCTAACAAAAACCAATTTTGGACAAGGAATAAAAACAATAAAGGAGTGGTAGAGGATAACACTTTAAAGGCCACTCCTTTCAATCTCACTCAAAATTTAGTTCAAGCCAATAATTTGAATCAAGCACCCAAAGTACCCTTTAACAACAACAACACTAATAACAACATTGGTAATAATCAAGGGGCTTACAAGCCTAAACCTTTCTTTGCACCTACACCCAAAAGGAAATTCACTAACTTGGGTGAACCATTGGAAAATACATTAAGGACACTTATTGCAAACAAACTTATTGACCTACCAAAGGTTCAACCATATGAACCTCAAATCAAGCCAAATTGGTGGAGTGAGAATAACCATTGTGAGTACAACAGAAATTGGGGACATAAGACCAATGATTGCATGCATCTCAGACATGTGGTACAAGAAATCATAGACAATGGTGTGATAAAAGTAGAAGGCCCTCAAACTAATGAAGATCACATGACCTTTAAGACTCCTTTCTATAAACATGAAAAAGGAGAGTCTTCCAACTCAAACAATGGAGGAAATAGTACGAATAATGTAAGAGGCAATAATAATGTTAACTTTGCACACACCTATGATAATACTATCAATGCTATATCCAGCCAAGAGAGTACTATCGATGTTGTTGTGATCAAAGATCAACCTAAAGTGGAAACCTCTAATGCCATCACAAGGGGGCAAGCCTCAAAGGTTACCCTACAAGGGGGTAATATGTTAGAATAGTCCCAAAGGATAACTTAGAGTGGGGGGAGGGGGGGTGAATCAATTATCCAAAACTTTAATTCATTTTCTTCTTTAACTTTAGAATACAAAAAAGTAAATGCTTAATTAGATAACATAGTACACAACACACAATTTGATTACGGGGAAACCAAATGGTAAAAACCCAGGTGGGAATTAGCACCCACAATGAACTATACTTGTTTATAGTTTTCCATGTTAGAAGATATTTCAACCCTGTTAGGAGTTGTACTTTACAATGCAATAAGTATAGTGACCTGGTTAAGGGTCGGACCCTGTTAGGAGTCTTTTACAAATAACCCTGTTAGGGGTGGTGGACTCACTGTCCAAAAGCTCACTGCTTAATGGTGAAGGCTACAACCTTCTGTATAACAAATATGCACTATATCTGATGATGAACTATAGAGTAGACCTACTGTCTTAATCATTTATAGTGTATTACAATCTTTCACTTCTTCACATAGACTCTTGATGAATGAACCACATCTGATATTCTGCTCTGTACATCTTCTGTCACTTTTTGTATCATTCACACTTAGCGTATCATAATTGACTTTCTATAAGTATATTTCTCAAAGTATGAGATCATGGGACATGTAAGACAACTCTTCATAACATCCATGTCATCTCTACTAAGCACGCAAGCATAATTACAATCATGCAAGTATAAACTAAATAGACGCGACGCTTCACTAAGTCAGCTCCACCAAATCAACTCAAACAACACGATCTTGATGTAATATGATAGGCGTGTTTAACCAAACATATTTAACTCATAAATAACCATGAATATATTCATGCATATTCTGAAGATAGGCATAACTCAAGAAACACGTCAAATACATCGGCTCTGTATAGATACACATCCAGAACTATAACTGCCAATAATAGAATTACACAACTTGACTAAAACATCATATCTAGATCTGCGTGTATGAACATAACATAATAAACATTTCAACAACATGTATCTAACCATGCAAGTCTTCATGTTAGCATTCTGATAAGTACATACAGAGTTACTATTGTGTATTATATGTTGTCATCAATGACAAACATACAATCATTCAACTGAACAGAATCAAATCTCCAACAATCTCCCCCTTTCACATTGACGGAAACATATGATATCAAAAATATCTTCTATTCATGGTGTCCTCTTTCTTTTACAGTCTTCTCAATATCCTCATCAAATATTTCTCTATATTTCTACAGTTCCTCTAACTATGTTTTTGTTCCATGTATATACTCCCCTAGAGTATATGCTCCCCCTTAGTACATACTCCCCCTTTGACATCAATGGAAAAGGGCACCATAGATCTTTAGGCACAGGTACTACTCCAGAAGTAGAGTAGTCAACCATTCATCAGTCACTTAATGACTGATGTTCTTGCTACTTCTTCTAAACATACTCAGGAGAGGGAATTACTCCTAATTTTTCCCTGAGATACTCAAAAGTATCCTTTGATAATGGCTTTGTGAAAATGTCTGCCAACTGTTCTTTGGTGCTTACATAGTCCAATTTCACTTCTTTGTCTGCAAACTTTTCTCTTAAAAAATGGTACTTGATCTCTATGTGTTTTGTCTTTGTGTACATCATAGGGTTCTTAGACATGTTGATAGTGCTAGTATTATCATAGTGAATAACAATAGGATAATCAACCTAAATGCGAAAGTCTTTAACCATCTGCTTGATCCAAACCATGGTTGAACAATTTAGTGTTGCTGCAACATATTCAGCTTCTGTTGTTGACTAGGAAATACAGTTCTACTTCTTTCTTATCCAATAAACCAACCCATCTCCAAGAAATAATACTCCTCCTAAAGTGCTTTTTCTATCATCAATACATCCTGCCCAATCTGCATCTATATACACATGAAGTTTTACATTCTCTGATTTAAGATACCATAAATCATAGTCTATAGTTCCATTTAGATATCTGAATATACTCTTGATTGCCATTAGGTGATTCTACTTGGGTTCAACTACAAATATTCCAATAATGCCAACTGCATTAGATATGTCAAGTCTACATTGAGTTAGATAAATGAATTTACCAATCATAGATTTATACAATGTCTTATCAACTGGTGTGGAATCATCATCTTTTGAAAGCTTGCTTCCTGTTATCATGGGAGTGCATACTGGCTTATAGTCTTCCATTTGGAAGATCTTCAATATTTCTTTCACATATTTTGACTGATTAATGAATATACCTTTATCTGTTTGCTTTACATTCAGTCCCAAAAAGTATTTTATAGGACCAATCATGATCATTTCAAATTTATTCTTCATTTCTTTTGCAAATGTTGTACTGATCTTTTCATTACCTTCGAAGATAATGTCATCAACAAATATGAAAACTAATAATAATCCATCAGGTGTCTCTCTTGTGAATAGGTTATAATCTGCTGCTCCTTTCTTGAATCCAATCTTGGTAAGATAACCATCAAGTATCTCATACCAAGCTCTTGGGGCCTGTATAAGACCATAGAGTGTTGTTCTTTGTAGAATTCTTCATTCAAGTCACCATTCAGAAAAGTTGATTTTACATCCATTTGATAAACTTTAAAGTGTTTGAATGTTGCAGATGCCAAAAACAATTTAATGGCTTCCAGTCTGCTCACTGGGGCAAATGTATCAGTGTAGTCTATTCCTTCTCTCTGCACATATCCATTACATACCAATCTTGCTTTGTTTCTAACTACTATAGAATCTTCATTCATCTTGTTTCTGAATACCCACTTTGTTCCAATCACATTTTTGTCATTGGGTTTGGGACCAATTCCCATGTATCATTTTTAATTATCTGATCAAATTCTTCTTTCATTGCATTCTTCCAATCAGAATCATTACAAGCATCTTCAACACTTAAAGGTTCAATCTATGAAAGTAAACATACCTCTTCATCCATTGCCAGAATTTTTTCTTTTGATCTGGTCAAAACACTGTTGCTCTGATCTCCAATGATATCATCTTTAGAGTGGTATCTAGATGTGAATTTTGGAACCTTAGGTGTGACTTCTTCTATAATTCGTGATTCTTCTCTACTTGATTCAGGGTCATTGCATGAGACATCAATGCAATCAAACATTTCTTCAATAACAATATCTTTGCTGCTAGGCCTGGGTTCATCTTCAATCATAGGTGCATATTCATAGTA
>MU223264.1:0-12876 GCA_018584345.1 Thuja plicata
ACCTAAGGGAATAACCCTACCATAGCTATTTACATTATATTACAATATTTATAGCTAGTACTACCCACTACTAGAATTTTCCTGATATTATATTATCATTTGAGAAGAAAATAGAGGAAATAAGGAAAGAAGCTCTGGGAAAGATGCCATCAAAAAAAGTGTCCTTGTACTTTCATATGTGATGGAGCTTCCCTTAGTGAATTGTCCCATACGTCCCCATTAATGCTCTCTTGAGATTTGGTGATAAGGTGGGCCTCTATATGCCAGATATTAAATGCTAGAATGACGTCTTGGGACTTGGGATGCATCTGCAATGAACCTTCTTACCAATAGTGACTGGTCACACCAAGAAGGATGATCATGGACCTAACAATATTCTATAGATAGTGATTGGTTGGCTTCAAAATCTTGTCAGTACTTATCACTATAAAGAATACAAAACTAGGGATCCGAAGATCTGAAACCTGGGAGGTTATGCTCAAAGAATAAAGAATGAATATGTATTTTGCCTCTGGTGATAGATCCCTGGAGTCGGGGAAATTTTTGTGGCCTTTGAAATTCTTGTTTGCCTCCAGAATCTTGAGTATGTCATACTCTTCCACATCCTTCACACAATTTCAATGATCAACAGAACTTTCAAAATGAACATCGTCACCCTCAACATTTTCCTTTAACTTTGCAACCACCTTGGTTGCATCATGGGACTTAAGCACTATCTGGGAGAGTTCCACCATTGTGACACTACAAAAATGTCCCCCAGACTAGAATTTCATTTCACCCACTTCACAAAGCTTACCAAGTATAGAATCAATAGGAGTATAACTCCTGGGGCTGAGAGGATCAGCCGATGTAATCTATTGGATGAGGGAAGTGTATTAGTCCAATGGATTATGGAAAACCTACAGTTATTCTTCTAGCACCCTTACAAGTTACATGCTAGTTTTGACTTTGAATGCAAGTCTGAAGTATTGAGTCCTAAGGAACCCATATGACTCATCTCTTAGGATGCATGTATTTATTAACTTATCCTCCCTGAGATTAAGAATCTCTAGTGAGCCATCCTACCATTCTTCACATTTCTTGATCTCTCCCTTCCACTAAGGAATGGTTGCCTCTATCTTCTTTGTTGTATCATTTGCCTGGAAAAATTCTGGGAGAGACTGAAACATAAAACTTATTATGGCCCTAATCTGTTGGGCCATCCATTCATCCACCACTAGCACCTTCTTTTTCATAGCCCTCAACATATTAACATCACCTTGAGGGAGTGGTATCCCTGAGACCAAAGTTCCAGGTGTTTTAGAAGTGAGGGGGTGCACTAACTTTGTCATGAGTCTCAAAATATTGGCATCGGTGACCTTCCACTCCATCTTTTGAGATTTCTTCTCATACCAAGCATTAATATCCTAGCTCACTTCATTCAAGAGGTCCAATTCCCCTTCCTAATTTATTTTTCCCAGAGGCACCTCCATGATAACATACTCTTTGGCAACAACCTCTGAGTCTTCCTTTCCTCCTGGAGGAGCGACAATTATTTCCTTGACATTACACTCTGGGGCCCTTCGGGTGTTGTTAAGGGTACGAGCCCTCTTGGGCTTCTTGGTAACTTGACCTTCAACCAAGATTTATACTAGTTATAGTGAGTCCATGATAGTCATCAGATATTTTCTTTTCTGGGATTCTACTAACCACTACAGTGGGGAAAATTGCCTTCTTATTATCATCCCTGAAATTGAAGTGTCCATGGGGTTTAATTTAGACTCTCCCCTAGATGTGTTGTCATTTGTATTTATGGTTTATTCACTTTAATTTCCTTTATCTCCCTCTACATCACCTCCTAAGATATGATCCATAGGTGGGCTAGGTGGTAGAGGAGGCTAAGGCAACTCATTCAGATCTACTTATTGAAATATGGGCACAACTTTGTCATTTGTTCCATGAGGTGGTGTCAGAAAACTCTGATCACAAATTAGGCTCAGGGACACTGCTATAGAGGTTACATTTGTTCCTAGAGGTCTAGTTTCCTTTTCAGCCTGCGATTTATCCATGGCCAGATTATTTCCCTATTCTTATTGCATTCTTCTTTCTTCTTTGGCCTCTATTGGTTAGCATACCTCTACTTCTTAGACCGCCAAATCTTTAGGCCCTGTTGATTCATGTGCGGGAACCTCAGTTCCTAGTTTCATTGTCTCTTCCATTATGCTATCAACCATACCATGTAGCTCTCTAAGATCACCCATCAGGAAGAAGTTATCAACATTGATCTGTGATATCTCTTGGGGACTCTCCAGGTGATCCTCTTTCTCAGAGGAGGAGGAGGAAGAAAGTACCTCAACCTCATGTATATCCTTAGGCTTGGGGTTTGGATCTCTATTATGTGGAGGTTGATCTACCTTATACTTCATTCTTATTTTTAATGGCTCTTTGAGATCTGTGGTTGTTGCAGTTCTAGTCATCTTCGACTAACATACTACACTTAAAATGACCATGGAGGTAGATTCAAGACCAAAAGTCACTTTGGCACTTGTTGCTTCCATTAATTTCTAGGAGAACACTAATTTATCAGCTAACTCCTCCATCACGGGAGTGCAAATGGGGTCCTTAACCAGAGGTGGGGTGCCAACTTCTGCTTTCCTTAGGATTTGGATTTCTCCATGGCTTGGGAGCATGAGGCTTCAAAAAATTGGTAGTCTATTTGGACACTCTTTGTGTTATCCCTCTCAAAATACAAGTGGATGTGCTCAATTATTGTTCTTGAGATGGCCTCAATACTCAAAATCAACTACATATCCCAATCTATTAGAGGGAGCTCCATCTTATCTATACTTGTATCTTCATACTCGGGGTCCTCTTGGGGCCAGTATCTGAAAAATTCTATGGGAATGTTTGGAGATTAAGATGTTTCATCATTCCTTTTGGCATTCTAGTGTAGTGACACTTTTAGACGTCATAGTCATCCTGGTAGTTGGCACAAAAATCTTCTGTGATGAGCATTGGGGTTTACCCCCTTTAGAATCAACCTTTCTAGTTGCCCAACTTGATAATAATCCTTACGACTGAAAGAATAATTTACTAAGTTCTGGCTGCTTAGCTCAATTTTTGCTTCACGAGCCCCAGAGAGGGAGAAAGAGTATTCCTTGCAAATGAATGAGAATGTTGAGGTGGTGTTCTTATTGAGGGAATTCAAGGCACGGGCCTCCAAAATCTGCATACAAAACTCCAATAAAGAATTTTTTTCCACACAATGTTTGGGTAATAGGAAGGGTTTGCCGGAGAAGCTATACACCCAAATGTAAGTGTGCTGGGAAAAATAGATGAAGTAAGATACCCACACACTAACTAGGCTCATGGCCTATGGGGATAATGTGAATCCCTGATCACTAGTGATCGCCTTGATCCTTTGAAAGATGAAGGTGTCATTGACTTTACAAAAATGTGGGAAACTCGGTCCCAATGAATCTGGGGGAAGTGGTCCCATGGAATAGCCTAACCAGCTCCTTCCCTGAGGGCACCAACTATTGTTAAACCCCATATTCCTTGGCATTTCTCAGAAAATCCCTAGAGGACATAGTAGGTCATATAGAATCTCTGATCTACCTCGATCTTCCTCATCTGAATGTCTACATATTTGACAATGATCTCAGTCTAGTAGAAGAATGCCTTACTGGTGGTCATACCATACAAAAATTAATACATCCAGGGGAGAATTATTGGGCATGGGGTTCCCCAAAAATCATACAAAAAAAGATAATCCCCTCTTGGAAGGGCTCCCTGAAGTCAGAGTGAGGGATTTTTGTCCTTATTTTCTTGTATTCACAGTGTGAGATTAACTTCTTCCTCATACTATACAAGGGAGGTGGCCTTGGTGAGAGAATTACCACCTATCAAGTGTGGGATGTGTCATTCTATTGAATTTGCATCATGGTCCAACATGACGATGGGCACTGAGTATCCAAGGGGGGTGGGAGAAACCAACACATAAGCCATACTGACTAGGCAATAACTCCTAGCTAGGAGAAAAATTAGCTCTGACGCTTGCACTAAGCATGTAAAACATGTCGCTTGATTGATTTTGGATTCCGCTAACTTAACTCAGATGGATTCATTGGACCATTGAAATTGATGGATTATCCGAATGAGGCCCTATAATTCAGCCGATCTACTGACATCTGTGTCGGTGATATCTTTGAGTGCAAACTCAATTTTAGACCCCTGAATCATCTTGCCTTTATTATATTTCTAGGTTAGTGTGAGCTTTTCCAATGCCTGCTCTATCTTATGCTTCTTGCTAGTTCCTGCAATGGAACTCAGGATTTCAGGGATCCCGGGAGGTGAAGAATCTGAAGGAAATTCTTTCTTTATTGGACCTGTACTTGCATACTGAACAACCATTAGTATATAAAAAATTAAAAATATTATAGATTCTGAGGCTTTGAGACTAATTTGTCTTTTAACCTGAAACATAGAAATGTTAAGGTAACTTAAAGGGGATCATATTTCCAAGAATTAAATACAATTTTAAAACATGAAGCATTTCTTTCTTACCAAAGATCCAAAATGATGATGAAAAATGGGTTGCATGAGGGGGAAAAGTCCAAACTTACCATCATGCTCGATATTAACTTGAAAAGACAACAATCGTTAGTGATAAGATAGGTAGCCCTACTGTCAAACTTGAACGCGTGCATGCCCACTCGGCTAAGTAATGACATTTAATAGACAAATTTTTTTGCGTGAGTGAAATAAATGCAACTTGGGACAAATTTTAAATTCTCATTTGTGGGAACTAATTCTGCCATTAAGATAGAAAGGACAGAGGAGATAGAAAAATTACTGACATGCTAGTGAGATGGCCTCTACAACTGGCATACCCATCACCTCAATGTCCAAGGCTGCACCAACCAGGATGGTGAACCTAGTTATTTGGAGGACATGGTCTTCAGACTTAGTAAAGAATTTGTATGACAAAGGGTCTTCAGGAATTGTTTCTGTAAGAACCCAACTGTGAAAGACTTTCAAATACGCCACGTCTCTTAAGAATAGGAAAACTAGAGCATTGCAGACTCTACCAATGTACAATACAACTTACAAAGACTACCCTCAAGGTGCGGAGCACCAAAATGGTCGCAAGGCCAAACTTACAGAATTTATAGATGA
The DNA here is from genome assembly GCA_018584345.1 of Thuja plicata. Lineage (NCBI taxonomy): Eukaryota > Viridiplantae > Streptophyta > Pinopsida > Cupressales > Cupressaceae > Thuja > Thuja plicata. The sequence continues at coordinate 5,158 of MU223264.1, forward strand.
GACCAAGCATCTACAAAGAGCCTAATTGGAACTCAAAATGCTGAAAAATGATAATGCAAATAGATTCACTCTACCACCTAAACACTCCAGTGGAATCGTCGAACACACCTCTGCAGCTTTTAGCTCAAACATCTTAGCTCAGAAAGCCAATTGCTTCAATCTCAAGAAAATTTGCTAGAAGTTAATTATTTTGTGGTAAGTTAAATGTGATAAGGTAAAAGGCCTTAAATAATTCCTAGAGATAGAATTAGTTACCAAAAGTAATTTTGAGAAACACGTCAATGACCGGGGTTCAGACTCTGGAATACCTAATGATCATAAACCTACAATATAGTCTCTAGATACCAAAGATCTGAAACCACCCACTTGGGAATGACACTTTGGGAATCAGGTCCCAGAGATAATAAAGAAAACCAGAGAAAGAAAAATATTGAAAATGGCCAAAAGGCCCAAAAAAACTAGAAAGCCAAACCGAAAGAGAAAATAAAGGGAAAGAAAGAAAAAAAGGGGGCTGACATTTTGCACAAAAATGTACGGATGGGTATGCAGGGCATAAAAAATGGAAAATTCCTGGGACAAATGCCTCATGTATTTTAGAACTCTAGAACTCTGGTTAAAATAATTAGGATCTTATCATCATCAGAGAAGCAACGTCACGACATGACTCCAGGAACCAGAGAAACTTGTTGTAATTCAGATGTTGACCTTTTCAAAAATTATGTATCTTAGGCTTCAAATAAGGGGATGAAAGTACAACATGACTGGAGAAAGATAGAGAAACCGCACTTAGATAGAAGAGTCACTACGTGATGGGTGTCTTATCATTCTCTATAATCTGAACATTCCACTCCCCAACTTCTCTTTAATTTTGTGAATGGGGAAGGTGGCACTTATTTTACTGAGGTCCACAAGATTTTTTTGTTACTGCAGTGGTAATTATTTCACCTTGTCATCCTTTTGGTTATTAAGCGGGGAGGAAAGATCTAGCCCGAGAAATGTTATCAAATTATTTATTTTTACTTAGGTTCTTCCTACAGAGAGTGTGGTTGATCTATCCCTCTCTAGACCCTTATGTTCTTTGGATTTAAGTTATTAGCCTTTTCAAAATCATATCCAACCTTTGTTCTTCTGAGGAGAAACATCAATAGCCAATTCTAGCGAAGAGTATCTGGCATTTGAATCCCTACATTAAGAGTTTCTCAAATGAGGATAGGACTAACATTTGTTTAATGCTTAGTTGCAGAAAAATAAAATGCGTGAGGAGAATCTATCATCTTTAATGTTAGTTATACCAGGTACACTAGTCTAATAGAGAAGAGAAAAAATGGGGACCCAAAAGAGAAAAGAGACCAAAAGAACAGGACAAACAAGACAAACGAAAAAGACAAAACAAGGGCAAAGGCCCCACAAATATTTACAAGGGAGGGTGTGAAAGATTGGCACAACCGGAGGCTATTTACAAATGACATATACATATGATACATCTCCTTCTAGAGAGTACATTGTTCTTCCTTACTTGATGTAATGTTTCAGGAACTGTTCTTTGACAGGCAGCGGGACAACTTCTCCGGTTAGGGAACTGAGATGATATGTGTTTCCTCCACAAACTTCAAATATTAAATAGGGTCAAATCCAGAGCCTCTGGAACTTGCTATGTTTTCCCTTGTTCTCCTGGGCCTTATCCCATAAGAGGACTAGGTATGAAGTCTTAAAATCCTTCAATTGGGCTCTTTTGTAAAACCAGTGTTTGACCAGAGCTTGGTGCTTTGTGAAGTGTTCCAATGCATGCTCCCTCTACTCCTCTAGCTATACTAGGTTGAGGAGGCATACCTCAACAATGTTATCCTGGTCATTAAACTCCTACATAAACTATAGGACCGAAATCTATAGGTTTACTGGGAATATTAGATTTAGGCCATATATTAGATGGAATGGGGAAGTCCCTACATCGGCATTAATTCAGATGTAGTCTGCCCATACGGAAAACCTTAGTTTCTAGTGCCAATCTTGGGGGTTCTTCTCAAGAAGGTGTTTGATGACCTCTAAAAGGTTCTTGTTTGTGGATTCTACTACCCCATTGCCCTATGGGTAGTAATTACTAGAAAACTCGAGGGTGACATCCCTACCATAGGCCCATTCCAACAACTGAGATGAGGAAAATGTTGGGCCGTTATCACAGACTAGGCCAAAAGACATTCCAAACCTTGTAACTATGTTTTCTTTGATAAAGTGGATTACCACATCTGATATTTTGTTCTCGCATGGTATAGCTTTAGTCCACCAGGTGTAATAATTAGTGGCAGTTAAAATGTACTGATGGTTTACAGACAAGTTGGGATTTATTTCTCTTATGAAGTCAAATGCCCACTAGGTGAAAGTTGTTTCCTTGAACATAGGTTGGAGAAGCATTTCTATATTCCTTTCTCGCAAATAGACAATTTGGCAAGTATGGCACTTCCTCACATGCACATAGAAATCTTTTAAAACATGGGGCCAATAGTACCTGCCCCAAAAGATTTGATGGGTGGTGGCCTCCGCCAATTTGTGTCTAGTTCTAAAATGACCATAGAATTATTTTATCTTTTTTGTGGCATGTTCTTGATCAAGAAACCAGAGGTAGTGGTGAGCAGGTTTCAACTGACACCAAAAGATAAAATCAATAAAGAAGGCCTCATGACCAAGCAGTCATTTAGTCTAAAGTTCTTGCCATGAACATGATTGTGTGATGAAGGATTTGATAAGCCGACACCAGAAGGATGCATCGTGACTGGAAAGGATTGGATTTGATTTGATTGAAAGGTATTCGCTAGAAAAATATATGAAAAGGATGTGGATCAAGGATAGTCGGTCAAAAAACTTATTTGGAAAAAAATATGATCGTAGGCGTAGGAGTCAAAATGTCACTAAAATCTAAAAACTAAGCGATGCAGAAGGATTTATTGCAATTTTCCGGATGTTTTTTGAATTTTTTGATTTTGATTTTTATTTTTTACGCATTTAAGTTGAACAACGGGAGTAATAATAGAATAATATACAAGTGGGAGAAGAAAATGGAGAAGAAATTTTTTTGGGAAAAATAGGGGCTATAAGAGGGGCTGGAGGGCTAAAGAAGGTTATTTGTGAATAGTTATTAGAGGAGAAAAGAGCTCTAGAGAGAAAATATGGCAGATGAGAGGATGAAGGAGCACTTGGGAGAGGGTGTGCGGATCCATGGATGACTTGTAGAGCGGTCGACACCAGTGAGTAGCTCAACCAAGACTTCACTTGTACTTTTGTTTAAGTTTTAACGCTTTTAGGAATGGGCTAGGGGTCATAAATAGGGGTTAAAATGGGTTCAGACCAGAAATGCCATTCTCAAACTAACGTCTGTAAATATGCCAATCCCCAGATCAAAATCTATGTAGACGCCGATCCGTGAACCTGTGTCTGCGCAGACGGCAGTTATGAACCGGCGTCTGTGAAGTCGATAGACCCGGACCTGCATCTTCGCAAATGGGGGTCTGGGAGAAAACAACTAAGACACGCTGGTTGAGGAGCCAGTGTCTTTTCCAAAACTAGCATCTGCGCTAAAAAAATGGCAGACGCCAATGGGGAGAAAAAAGGAAGACCCGGTGGGGGCTGGGGATGGGTTGGGAATAGACCTAGGGACATGATGCCCCATTTTGGGGGGGGGGGGGTAGGCTAGNGGGGGGGGGGGGTTAGGCTAGAATTAAGAAGGAAGATGACATTGACATGGTGGTGTTCGGATATTGCAGGAGCAGTTTCCACCACTAGGATCTTAGGAGCACTGGCCACCCACGATGTATTTTGACGGTAAGCTCACAAAGGCGGAGTGGGGATAGTTAGTGGCTTTTAGATTAGACTATGTGGCCCAATGGCCTAGGATATAGGAACATAATGGGATGATGACCATTCTGTTTGAGTGGTGGCATAGCGATACCATGACCTTTTGTTTGCCTACTAGAGAGGTGACTATTGCCTTGGAGGATGTATGACCAATTCTGTGATACCAATCTGTGGACCGGTCCCTCAGTATAGACTAGAGGAAAGCTATCATTATATTCACTTGGCATTTAGGAGGCCCCTAAGGTGGATACCTAGGTACTGGACATGGATGTCATGGCAGCTGGAAGTCCACAAGAGACTATGGAAGATAGCACTATTTGTGGCCCGATTGATCAGATGGAGGATGCTGGCAGACTTATCAGGCCATGGTTTTGGGATGGGGTGGTCTATGGTTTTGGCAGAGATGCTTGATCAGGGCACTACCTACTGCTGGGGGTATATTGTTCTAGAAAAGTTATACCATGACTTACACATGGCTGCGTACAATGGGGTTCACAACATGGGGACAGGGGTTACCATGTTATTAGTGTGGGCTTGGTAGCATATTTTAGTGCTCCAACCAATGAGAGTGTGAGAGGATCGATAGTCAGGAGAGCCCTACACATGTAGGTATAGGATACTACTGAGGTATACCTCTGTGGGCTAGACAAGATACTGTCAATGATTGATTGATGAGATCTAGGTTTTCTACTGGACACAATATAGGGCATGCAAGCCATGGGGAGCCATGGACTTGAAAACCAGAGTGGAGGATGGATTTGAGGACTACATATATCTCTCATATGTTCAGACAGGTTATTTTTTACTGGGGAGGACCCTCCAGCAGATTGAGCATTATAGGTCATCCCAAGTGATGAGGCAGTTTGGACTACAGTAGGGGGTGGTGGTAGAGGATGGCTTACATCTTCATGTCACTAGGGAGGTTGGATTCTAGGCTAGGTACACTAATTCTCTAGCAGTGAGGGTGATGTGGCTGACACTGGCACAGGTTGACTATGTGGCTAGGCTAGATGTAGTGGATGTAGGTACTATTGCAGAGTATGAAGCCTGGTGGGCCACACATGCACCACTATTACTCACAAATCCAGGACAGGTGGCTTCTCATGAGCAGCTGGAAGGTGACATTGATGTCAATAATGTAACAGCAGTAGGATATGCCCAAGAGACATCGGCAATAGGACAGAAGAGGGCACCATAGAGTAGGCGAGTCGGTCCATGAATTGAGGCACAAGAGTGGGAGGAGGGGCGATAGGGGGAGTGGCCATAGGTGCCACCAAGAGATGAGAAGGATAATCGGTCACAGGGGCCACCTATAGATAGATAGGATTAGGCACCTTAGGTGCCTATATAGGGATAGGATCCATAGAGGCCACCCACATGGTATGTGTCACAAGAGACACATGATACTGTCATCACAAAGAAAGATACCTAGATACAAAGTATGGTTGATTACAGGGATTATTGGCAATGGAAAAGGTATCAAAGACCACCCTATAGATGGAGTTGGCTCAGGTTCTGGTAGTACTAGCTGTAGAGATAGAATGGTTGGACAGGGTTGAGTGTGCACCGAATACCTTACATGGTAGGGTGGAATCTAGAGAGTTTTCTATGGTGAAATTTACACAGGATGCCACTGAGTTGTGGATGGAGATAGGGACATTGGTAGATCAGTTAGGTACCCTTATAGAGCATATGGAGCAGTCTACTAAGAAGGTTATTGTATTGAGCTCAGAGAGGGATGCAGCACAGAGGCAGATTTAGATGTACATGACAGAGCAAGACATCGCTTGAAAGGTAGCTAGTGTAGGTACAATGGCTCAGGTGGTATCAGAGGCATTTGCAATGCACAAGGACATAGCTAGAGAAGGCAGAAAGGCTACCTTTTATATGGGCTTGTATCATGAGGCAGTGCTAGAGGGCCAGAGATAGATATATACAGAGCGATATCAATCACCGAGTACAGGGCGTGACTCTCACGGATCAGTGGGGATACCACCATGTCCACCACCAGGAAAGGGAGGAGGACCATCACAACCATCTACATGATCCATTAGAGGGTCATGACACACACATTTTAGCATTTTGAGATGTATATGTATACTAGCATCGAGGTGCCTGGCGATTGTACTGTATTGATGACAATCTTTGTATTTTTTACATAGATTTATATATATATGACCGATGATGATTTTGATGATTCTATGTGCTGATCTCCTATGTATGATGCATATTCTTATATGAGTACTAACATTGATGCTTGCAGGATGTGATGTTTTATGACAATGTATATGCAGGATAAGATGGTTTTTGATGCATGTACCTAGATTTATGTCTTTTTTGTTGATGGATATATTTTTTTTTGTATTCTGGATGAAAAGTAATGGATGTATTTATTATTTCATGAATGTTTTAAATTATGGAATGTATGTAAATGAAATGATCCTAACAGAAATGTAGAGATGATATGAAAATCCAAGGATGCAACGGATGCAATGGATGCAATGGGACCCATGTTTTTTGTGTGTGTCACTTTAACCTGATGAACTAAATAGGCAAACTGCAAAGATGAGGGAAAGAAGGTTAGTATAATGAAGGCTCAGAGTGTTAGTGTGATGGAGAGGAGATTAGACAAGACATGAATATACAAGGGCAGAACCAAATGACTAAATACAAGTGAGATGCGACTGGATTGTGTTGATTGATGTGTGTGATAGGTTGGAACACCCAGGGAATAGGGATTTGGGAATGATATGGATGCAAAGGAGTGAGGGAAGAAAATTTTGACAGATAATGGAATAGTCCATTATGTGTGACACCTTTTGCTAGGTTTTCATCACCCATACTTGTCCAATGTGCCTGATTACCAAGTTTTCACCATTGGACAAAATTTTTTTGTTTACTCTTTTTTTTTTAAATTTTTTTTTAAATTTTTTGATGTTTTACAATTGCTTGTTTGCCAGGTTTTTGTTGGGAAGACCATTTTTAAGCTTTGTTTTTATGCTTTTTTGATATTTTTTCAGGACTTTTTATACTTTTTATGGATTTTCTCAGGAACTAGAATATACTGCCATATACTCGGGCATAGAAGCGTCTGAGGTGAATAATGTTAATAGGATCATTCAAAGGATCTCCTTTAGGAGTGGAGAGTTGATATTCCCTAGAGCTGAAGCATACAATGATAATATAAGGGCCCTACTAGGTAACTTCAAATATTCCTTGGTTTTCACAATTTGTGCCTACCTTCAGATTCTCTTTAGGGACTAGATCACCGACCTAGAATTACTGTGGGCAAATATTTTTGTCGTAATTTATCTTAAGGCTATTTTGGTACACAACCAAGTGATCATATGCATGTTGGCATTTCTCATCTAACAAACCCAATTGCATAAGGCATGCCACTCGGTAGTCTTCATCTGTAATCATGTCTTTGAGTGACACATGCAATAATGGTAGTTCAACCTCTATGGGTAAGACAACTTCAGCACTATAGATTAGGGAATATAGAGTGGTTCCTATAGGGGTGCGGTATGAAGTACAATATGCCCAAAGGGAAGGGTTAATCTATAGATGCCAATCATGACCAGTATTATTGATAATTTTCTTGAGTATCTTCATTATGGTCTTGTTAGTTACCTTAGCTTGGTCGTTACCTTGAGGAAAATAAAGACTAGAAAAGTGATGATGGATAATGAGATGAGCACATAGATTGTCATTGTGTTGATTTTAAAATGGTGTTCCATGATTTGTGAAGATAGTGGAGGAGATTTAGAAGTGGCAGACAATGTGGTAGAGGATGAACTTTGAGATTTGTACTCTAGTAGTGAGGGTAAGTGGAATTGCCTCAATCCACTTTGTAAAATATTTTGTTGTTGT
>MU223264.1:39264-53528 GCA_018584345.1 Thuja plicata
CCCATAACTTACCCTGCTTGAGGGCCTCTTCATAGTCATGCATGAGGGCATATTCATTTGGGGCATGTTGGATGTAATGATGGCCTTGTGCATCTGCATAGAAGCCTGGGATAAAAGTAGACTGTGGCGGGCTTTGAAAAAGCTGATGACCAGCCCATTGAGCATTGCTCTCATCATAGGATGGTGAATAACCTGACTGTCCATAATAACTTGACATGTCTACTCATATAACTAACTAGAATCTTAAAAATGGAAGCTTTGAAACATACCAGCAGTTGATCTTTGAAACCAATAGACTTTCCAGAGTCGCCAGATGTGCTTAGAACTTGCCTATAAAAGGAAAAAATACTACTGTCCACACCAAACAGCAGCAGAATGACTTCTCAAAAGAGCTCAGAAAAAGCTCTTGGTCCTACCGGGTGTGCCAGAATTGTTATACACTGAATTTGCACCTCTAATCTCAAGCTCTCTTGGTCTTGATAATCTAGTATAACATGGGAAACATCTCAAGGTTGTGGGACCTTATGCTAACTGAGATGAGACCTCCAGGTTCAGGGCTGGTTTCTCTTGGATAATCACCTTAATTTGCTTCTTAAACAGGAAAGTAAATCTTTTGAGGGAAAGGGATAGAAGGATTGCATGAAATGGAAATGACTGAAAGAAAACTACCTACTAGGTGATGCACCGAAATTAGGGCTTGGATCTCAGTATAGAGGAATGAAATCAATGAAAGAACCAGGTCAAATAAGTCACAACTCACTAGATAGGCTTGCATAAGTATTTCATAGGAAGGCCTGAACATAAGACTCGACCTATGACCTGCAAACAAACATCCTTCCCTGCAACCAGGTGTAGGAATGAGACAAGACTACTAGGGGCTGAAGTATACCCACAAAACATCTAAATCAAATCAGACACAATAACACACGGAATTACAGAAAATGAGAGGAACTAGGAACCCCAATATCCATTAAACAACATTCATAAACTTTGATCCAATAAGAGATGATACAAACAAGGAAGCATAGGTACATGAAGGATTATCACAAAGTACTTCCAGAATGTTTGTATGATCAATGAGAGAATTACGAAATGTAAAAGCCAGAGGGCAGAAGGAATGCCTCAGATAACTCCAAGAGAGAACAAATTCTCTTTACAAAATGCCAAAATCTGAGCACTAAGGCTCTCAAAAACTTTTTATACTCCCATGCACGCAGGCAGGAGTCTTAGAAAACCTAACTAGGGTTACAGATTTACAATGTACTCCTTGACCCTAGGAAAAAATCTAATCTGGCCATAAATGTGCACCAAGTGAATCGATCATATCAGATTTCCTTTAACTTGCGCCCATCCCTGTACTGGATTATACATCGTGGACAAGCAACATGGATAAAATCAGCTATACTCTACACTAGACCCTGTCATGAATGCACACCAGCTGATCATGACCCCCAGGACGAGAAGTGACCCTTGACGGCCTCCGCTCAAACTCTCATCAATGAGCCATCGATCATGACCATGTCCTTCTGCCAACTGCACCCGAGAGCAATAACTTCTTATTAGACTCTGTATCTCCCTCCATGTCTCTGAATCTTCTGTTTCTCCACTGACGTCAAACAAATCAATCCCAGGGATCAACAGACTCTCTGTGCATGGTCTCTCTACAATTGAAACCCTTCTCATCACCCCTGGAACACAAGCACGGAGGAACCATGGCTGCCGAGCATTCTTCCCTGTCATCTTGCCGCCATTTTTTTAAATTTGAACTCCTGCGACCTAGCGACCAACGACTAGTCTCCTTGTCGGGATAACTTCCTCTTAACTAGGGTTTAATCTCCAGAGTAGGTGACAATGGTCTTTTTAACCTCTGTTTAACCTGAGCTCAGATCGAGCGACAAGGCGACCGTGTGAAATCAAAGTCGCGAGGCATTTTCCTTAACTCAGCATCCCTCTAGCGACCCAGCGCCTAACTGTCATCTTAAACCGTCACGGCCTGTCACCTGATCGCCATATGCTATCCTTCTGTTCAAGACCACGTGACAACAGCAAGTCGCCAAGTCGGGAGAAACAAGCACCGAGCCCTTTGACTTTTCAAACAGTTACACGTGTCCCCTTAATCCTTCTAGCGACATCCCGATTGATCCTTGTCACTGAGTTGGGAGTAATTTCTCTGTAGGGCACTTTTATCATGAGACTTCGTGACCACCATTGGATCATCTGTTCTTTGCATCGGATGGCTGGCATTTAATCGCAATAAAACTGAGGATACCCTTAACTTATCCAGCAATCACATGACTAAAAGGCAAAGCATACAAGTCTCAAAGTCGCATGATCAATTTCCTCCATCTGGCGATCACCCGACTGAGGACCCACATCCACCTGCCATATGCCACCTGTCACACAGCCACCGGTCCATCTGTTTGCATTGGGCAAGCTGAGTCATCGTGCTGTTCTAGCGACAAGGCGACTGAGTAAATTGGCTAACATCAAACAGCTAGTCGCGGGGTCGGGAATGTTATCTCCTAACTACCTTTTAATCATGAGACCATGTGACTTAAGAAAACTTAACTGTTTGTCATGGCTGGATCAAGCGATCATGCGACATGAAGCAGATCGTGAAGTCGGAAGACTTTTCCTTGACTGTTGAATTCTTCTCGCGATCACCCGACTGAAGTGGGCCCCATCCTTTATGTGACTTGTAACACAAATCTGGCGACCATGCGAATGAAGAGAGGTAGCCAAGTCGGAAGATGCAGAAGGAATATTCAAAAAGATCACCAGACCACGCGAAAAAAGGAAAAGCGAAGTCGGGAGAAGGAAAAGAATATTCGCCCAGGCTGAAGCGATCAAGCATCTTAAAAATAAAGCACATGCTCTTAGTAACTTAGAAAAGTAACGATGAAATATAAGAGCCATGGCCTAGGGTTTATTACCTCGCTCATACATGAAAGACTTAGGGCTCTAATGGGTTTGGTGAGGATCTGAGACCCGAGGAAAAAAAGACAGAGGAAGCAAGACAGGGCAAACCAGGCCAAATGCATAGAATGGGAAATTTGGGCAACAGTACCTACTCAATAGTGCCTATTTGCTAGGTTTTCACCAAGGTACCTACTCAATAGTGCCTGTTTGCCAGGTTTTCACTGAGAGAGCGATTTTGTTTCTTTTTAATTTTTTTCTTTTTTGATTTTTTTGTTGTCGCCAAGGTGCCTGATTGCCAGGTTTTCACCAAGGTAACATTTTGTATTTTATGATTTTTTTTGGTATTTTCTGGATATGTAGATAGGTGCCTTAACCATAGAGACCTCAAGGGTAGAACCTCTTGAGGTGCATGCTACTGATGTATCCGTGGAGCTGATCTCCTTCTGGTGTCATTGGGATGAATGCCCCACTCTGAGTAGAGCTGATAATGATAAAGGGTCCTAGCCAGTTAGGCTCAAACTTTCTGGGTTTGACTCGCTCTTCTTGATTCTTCTGATTTTCCATGAGGACAAGTTCTCCTAGCTCAAATGTTCATGGCTTCACCTTCTTGTAATAGTTCCTTCTAAGGTGATTTTGATAGCCTTGTAAGTGGTTGAAGGCATGCTTCCTTCTTTCATCTAGTAACTCTAGTTCACTGAGACTTTCTACTTTGTAGTCTTGATCTGTGATCAGGTTCTTTAATGATATCCTTAGGGATGTGATTTCCACTTTGAGGGGTAATATCACCTCTAATCCATAAACTAGGGAGAAAGGAGTGTCTCCTGTAGGTGTTCTCACACTAGTTCTGTACGCTCATAATGTGGGACTAAGCTGTAAATGCCAGTCTCACCCTAATTTGTTCACTATTTTCTTCAGGATTTTCAAGATTGTCTTGTTTGTAGCTTTGGTTTGGCCATTCCCTTGAGGATAATAAAAGGAGGAGAACCCTTTTTTGATATGGAATTGTTCATATATCTCTTCAACATCCTTGTTCTAGAAAGGTGTACCATGATCTGTCAGGATTGTTTGAGGCATCCCGTATGGAAAGATAATGTGGTTAATTATGAACATTGCTATTTTCTTTCTGGTTATGTAAGTGAGGGGTATTACTTCCACCCACTTGGTGAAGTACTCTTTTGTAGCTATGATGTTTTTGTGTCCATTTGCAGAAGAAGGTGTAATTTTTCCCACTAGGTCAAATCCCCACATTGAAAATGGCAATGGTGATGTAATAGGATTTAGTTCCTAGGCTGGTGCATGGTTGAGGTCTCTATGAATCTGACAGTGTCTACACCTTTGTAAATGTTTGTGTGCATCTATCTCTATTGTTTGCCAATAGTATCCCATGCGAATGATCTTCTTAGCTAAGTTGTTGCCACCTTCGTGGGTTCCACAAATTCCTTTATGTACCTCGTACAAAGCTTTCTAGGATTCCATGGAAGTGAGACATTGTACTAGTGTTCCATCTATACTTTGTCTGTATAAGGTAGTTGAGAGGATGGTATACCTAGAGGCTTGGTGGATGAGGGACTTTATCTAGTTCCTAGACAAGTTGGGAGGTAAGACACTATTTTGGAGATAGTTATAGACATCTTGGTACCATGGGGATTCAGGACCAACAAGGATGCATGTTGATTCTATGATGGATGCCTAATGTGATGGCACCAAGAGTTGCTCCATTAGAAACTAGAATTTTGTTTCTTTTCCTAGCATATCAATCATTTATGCTATGGTAGCCATCGCCTCGGCAGCTTTGTTCTATGTTCATGGGACTTGCTCGAAGAAGATGTAATGGAACTTAGTGTGTATTTTTTCCATTTGTGCTCTGTATGGTATGAGCTTCTCATCTTTGGTCGTATAATCATTGTTGACTTGACTTATAACCAACTGTGAGTTTCCAAAGACTTTAAGGTTCTTGATTTTCCATTGAATTTCTATCTTTAGACTGATGATCAGTGCTTCATATTCAACTATGTTGTTGGTGCATGGGAATTTAAGTCTGAAAGACTTGGGAATTGTATCATGATCTAGAGTGATAAGCACTATCCCTACCCCTGCACCATGGTTCGTGCACAACCCATCAAAATATAGTTTCCATACCTCGATTGCCGATTATAGTGTCATAATAGATTCATCAGGAAAGTTAGAAATAATAGGCTGATGGTCCTGGATGAGTGCCTCTACTAGTTGATCTGCCATCACTTGTCCTTTGATAGCCTTTCTATCTACGTACTCAATGTCAAACTCACTCAAGATCATTACCCACATTTCCAGTCATCTAGTTAGCATTGTTGTGCTTAGGAGGTACTTTAAAGGATCAATATGTGCGATCAACTTTGTTTGGTGGCTCAACATATAATGTCTTAGCTTCTAGGAAGTGAAAACAACTACAAGGCATGACTTCTCAATTGGTGTATAGTTTAGCTCATATCCCACCAATGTTCTTCTTAGATAGTAGGTGGCCCTCTCTTTACCTGCATCATCATGTTGTGCCAAGAGTACACCTAATGCTGACTCCATCACTGAGATATATAGAAGCAATGGTCTATCTTGGAGTTGTGGTACCAATATAGGAGACTTGAGAAGGTAGTCTTTGAATATTTGAAATGCCTGTTCACATTTCTCTATCCATATAAATTTGATGTCTTTGTGCAATAGATTTTGGAATGGGTGGCACTTGTCTGCTAGCTGACCTATGAAGTGCCTAATTTATTCGAGCCTTCCTTGTAACCCTCTTAGTTGTCTCAGGTTCGATGGTGGAGGCATGTCCAAGATTGCTTTGAATTTTTCTGGGTCCACTTTGATTCCTCTATGTGACACTATGAACCCCAGTAATTTTCCTACTGTGACACTGAATGCACACTTCTTTGGGTTTAGACGGACCTTGAATTCTTGCATTCTGTCAAAGATTCGTGCCAACACTTGTAGATGATCCTTTTGAAGTATTGACTTGGCTACTATGTCGTCCACATAGTCTTCCATTTTTTTGTGGATGAGATCATGAAATATAGTTGTCATAGCCCTTTGATATGTCACTCCAGCTTTCTTTAGACAAAACGGCATGGCATTCAAACAATATGTCCCCCAAGGACATGTGAAAGATGTTTTGTGTTCGTCCTGTAATGCGATCCTTATTTGATTATATCCTAAAAAGCCATCCATGAGTGATAGCATTTGATGTCCAGCAGTTAGATCTACTATCATATCAATGTTTGGTAAAGGAAAGTCATCCTTGGGACAAGCTATGCTGAGATCCCTGAAGTCTGTGCAAATCCGTATCTGACCACTGTGCTTTATAACTAGTACCAAGTTAGATATCCAGTCCGCATATGGTATAGGTCTGATGAACTTTGCATCCAGGAGCTTTTTCAACTCTACCTTGACTAGTAACAAGTTGTGGATCTAACCCTGGCATATCCAAGTAAGACCATGCAAAATTGATCATCCTTTCCTTGAAGAAATTTATGAACTGTTCTCTCTCCTCAGGGGTGAGTGATTTTTCCAAGTATATGTTCTTTGGGTTCTTGTCTTCTCCCAAATTGACTTCCTCTATTTCTTCTGCTAGTAATTCTGATTTCTCCTCTGTCAAGGGGAGGAGTTCCTTCTTTCCATCTTCTATCGCCTTATTGAGGTTTTCGCTAGAAGATATGTCTTGTTTTTTCTTTTTATCATTGTTTTATTCTTTTTTATTTTGTGGACTGGAAAGAGGAGTTGCCTCCCTGAAATATGCCACTCTGTCGAGGTCAATGGAGAAGCCTGCCTTGTGGTCTCCTGATGGAATGCCTTCCCTAGTCCCATGAAATGAGCTATGGCCTCATCATTCTTGAAGACATTTAAATCAGGTGGTCCTTGTTGATCCCACTCTATGAGCTCGGGGTGTATAAGATAGATAATTTCATGGTTGTTTAGCTCTGGTTGACTGAAAGGGACTATAGATATAGTTCCTACAAAAATGGACTGTGATGCAGACACACCATTTGAGGTCTGATAAATGACATGTTTGTCTATGCAAGGTTGTTCGGTAATGGTCAGTTGGTCAAATAGGTCTGCTAGACTTATGATAATATTTGACCGAGGGGAATAATTTGGGATCAATGGTTCAGAGTCGTGAAGGGATCTCCATTAACACTCGTGGGAGTCATTCTCAATAGAACACTTGTCAGATGTCTCACTTCCTTGGTTATCATCGATTGCTATGTGGAGGTCTATTTGGGTTTGTGTGGTTTCTTCTTCGGCAGGCAATAACTGTTCTAATATGTTTCTTATTAAGACATGCTCTGTGTTGTGCCCCCAGTGCATCTCTACTATTTGTTCCTGATTAACTTGAATGTCTTGGATTACAGGACTGGTGCTTTTTTGTCCATAGCCCAAGCCTCTCTTGTTTCTCTGGGTTGGTGGGAGAGGCAATTCTATTATGCCTTGTTGTCTTGCCCCCAGCCTGGTTGTACCATCGTACCCAAATCTTTGTATCATTGTATAACCATTACCATAGATTGACAAGGGTAGTGGTGGTCGAATTGTCTCTAGTGGGTCTTGGTATAATCAGGTATTGATATCTTTTTCAAATGGCTTTTCCTTCGCTATGTCTCCCCATAGGACAAAGGTTGTGGGGGGACATCTGAATAGAACAGGCTGTGGAGTTTATGTTACAATAACAGGTTGTGGCATGCCATTACTTCTTGGGCTTTGAAGCATGTGCGTGATGGTAAAATCCTCTTAATATTTGTATTCACCACATCCCTTGTCCATGATGGATATCTTGCCTGCTTTCTGTGTGATATCTTTAATATTTGAACCTAAAGAGGAGGGAATACTTGCATCCTGGTTAATGACTATCTTTCCTGTTGTTTATGTGACATCTTTGGGATTCAAATCTGAGGAGGATGGGATGCTTGCATCTTGGTTTGATGGTACCTGGTTATTAGTACTAATTTGAACCGCATTACAATATTGGAAAGGATTGGGATCTCCCTCTATGATGATCTCCTCTCCCTGGTGTGGGAACTTGATGCATTGATGGTATGTAATGGGTACAACTTACACTTCATGTATCCAAGGTCTCCCTAGTAGCATGTTGTATCCCAATTCAAGGTCTAAGATTTGGAAGGGAGTGTTTTCTACCACAGGACCAATATGAATAGGTAGAATGATAATACCTTTAGAGGACCTTTCCTCTTCATCATAAGCTCTGATATTTATCCTCCTTATGACATCAATGCTTCATTTTGAAAAGCCTATTTACTTGATTAACTTTAGATTACAAATGTTTAACCCAGCTCCACCATCAACGAGGACCCTACAGATAGCACTTTTCTGGACATGGACAAGTAAGTGCAAAGGAACATTATGTAGGGGTTTATGCGATGGCACATCACAGTCTATGAATGTGGCATGTTTGTTAGAAGCTATATGGTTGACCATCATTTGGAAGCTCTCGGGTGTTATGACCCTTGGGGCAGCTGCATTCTGAAGGGCTTAGTCAAGTGCTAGTTTATGTTGCAGAGATATGTGCAATAGGTCAAACATGGAGATCTGGGTAGGTGTGCACTTTAGTTGGTCCACTATGCTTGTATGTGGATCTGAGTTTGCTTTAGGATTGGTAGATAAAGTAGGTGAGGATGGTAATCCTTGCAAGATGACTCTGGTGCGATGCATTCTTATAGCACAATTGTTACCTTGGTCTTTAATAGTGATGGTAGCCACATGGCTATCTGAAGGATTGAGGCAATTGATAACATTATCACTGTTGGCATACATATAGTTAACTTGTTTTGCTTGTCCACTAGACCCAGAGGCTTTTCCCTTGTTGTGATCATGAATGGTATGGTTGAAAATAGTTTGATCAGTTATGCCTTTGGTTTGGGTATTCATCACATCGATGACCCTTGTGTCCATCAAATCTTGGATAGCGTGTTTAAATCGGTAATAGTTAGCCATTTTGTGCCCTTTCACGCGATGAAACTCATAGAAATCTTTGTCATTATACCACCTCAGTTTGTTTTCATCTTGTTCAAAGTCCCTAATTTCTAGGAGAGTGATAGTGTTTGATTGCATCAACTTGCGTAAAGCTGATTCTATCGGCTCTCCCAATGGTGTGAAATCTCGTTGCTGGAATTGAAACCGTGGTTTGCATTGATTCTATTGTTGACTGTTTGACACAGTGGCTGCTTATACAGGAGGAGGTTGGTTTTGGGTGTATTCTTTTTGAGTGGGTCTTGTGGGTTTTTGGTTGGCCATAGGTGCGCCTTGTAGTGACACCTTGGGTTGTGCATAGTTGACTGTCTTCACATCAATGACACCATCACTAGTGACATTTTTTTTTTGTTCCACCACTTAGCTTTGTCCATTGCATTTTTGTTTGTATTCATTTGTATGGGATCTACAAGGATTCCTCATTTGACTAAGTTCTTCTCACAACGAACTCCTCTTTCAATGAGTTGTGTGAAGTTCAGAGCTAACTGTAACTCTATTGTGAATGACATGTCTAGAATTAGATTGTCTACAAACATGACTATTAAGTCTTGTTTGGGCACATCATATGTTATGCAGTTTTTTTTATTCCTCCATCTCTGTAGGAACTTCACAAAATACTCCCCATCCTTCTGTTTGATATCGCAAAGGTCCTTGATGCTGACCTTGTGCTCGATGTTATGATGTAAGTGAGCTATGAATTTTTCAGCCAGTTCACCCCAAGACTGAATGCCATGAGGTAGATGTGAGAACCATTCCATCGCTGGTCCGGCCAAGCTTTGTGGGATTAGTCACATTAAATATGTCTCATTATGTGCAACTTTGACGTAACTAGAAAAAAATTCTCGGATATGTTCAATAGGGTTGGTATTGCCCCTATATTTGTCAAATTTTGGTACCAAGAAGCGAGTTGGGAATGGAGACATTTGTAGAGAATGATCGAAGGAGTATGGGTATAAATCCTTTGCGGTGTAGGATTTATTTTGTCATTGATTCTGCATATCTATCATTTGGTTTTGAAGGGTTTGATTTGTTGCATCAACATGTCCATTTGGTTCTAAGGCTAATGTGTAATGATGTTCCTCTATGTTGTAGTGGGTATGAGGCTGTGCCTCTGTGTCCCTTGAGTAGGAGTATAGGATTTCATCCTAGGGGCTTGATATTGATTTCCCACCAAGTGATTTGTAAATGGGGGCACATAGGTAGCCCATGGTGGGTTTTGATGTGTTTGCTGTTGTGATTGAAACTGGGGTTGAAACTGCCGGGGTAGATATTGTTGCTGCTGAGGTTGGGGTTGAAACTGGGGTTTCTTTTGTGGGAGTTGAATTTGAGGCAACTAAAGTTGGGGTTGTTTTTGCAGGGTTTGGAACTAAGGCAACTGATGTTGGGGTTGCTATTGTGGGGTTTGGAACTAAGGCAATTGAAGCTGGGGTTTCTGTTGTGGAGGTTGGGTTTGAGGCAACTGAAGCTGGGGTTGTTGTTGCGGGGGTTGGATTGATGTCAGAATGGGCAAAGATGTAGCCTTGGGTGGGCCTTGACTGTAAGTCGTTCCAGTAGAGATGGATCCCTATGGGCATGAGGTGTTGATCCAAAGACTAGTGTGAATTGACTGTAGCAGTGGTATTATTTTAGAACAGTTAGTATTTGGTTGGATGGAAGGCATAACATGAGAGCTTCATTGTCCTGGCCATGAGACCAAAGGTGGAGGCATACTAGTGACCATGGGTGCACTTAGTTGTGATCCTTTCATGCCTTGACTTGAAGATGTTCTAGCCTGGGTTGGGTCATTGGTTTGACTGGATATAGTCTGTGTCAATGTGGGTAATACCAATGGTGGAAAGATCAGAGACACAACAGGTAGTATCTTAGGAGGTTAAGTATTGTTTTGACCTGTGAGAGGGTTTTCAGGCCATATAGTCGATACACTGAATTCAACAGGGAGTTTGACTCCCTTCTTTATTAGCATGGCCAAGTAACATTCAGGGTTCCTCTCTACAATAGCATCAACTAATTTCATAGAATAAGCATCTTGCTCCACATCTTCAAGTTCTTCTTCTGTAATATCTTGGAAAAAAGCTTCCCCACGGGGTTGTTCAATGAATAGAGCAGAATTGGTATTCACAAAAGGATCATTCTCTTGCTTTGTTTCCCAAGTAGGGAATCTATTGATATATGACTCATCAGGTTGTGTTCTAGCCTTAGACCTTGTGTAAGGGCCTTCATGATGTGTTTGAGACATAGTGCGGTCTAGGTTTTGCAACTAAAACAAGTGATATAAGGCAAACAAGGAAGAAGATCCTTTTTGAAGAAGTTCGAGTTATGTTTTGGACAAGGGTAATTCTAAGGACTAATTTTGATATAACTTGTTCTCAAAGTGGTGATGATAAAAACATAATATTTTCTAACCTTTACCTTGGACAAAGTCACTTTGATAAAGATGATGATGTTTGATATGATGAGATTAAGGTTTTTCGACTCTGAGCTTTCAACCTAACAATGTTTTTGACAATAATTGTGCTTTACAGAGAAGCTATAATCCTTAATATTTTGAGATTCACACAAAGTTCTTCCCATTTTCTTGGGATAGACACTAGTTTTGGACACCAAATGAAGAATTCTTTTAAGGTTTTAGGTCAAAATAGGAATATAGTATCTATGGTCAATTGCGGTACAACTTCACCGATTGCAATAAAGTGAACGGTCGATTGTGGTAGTTTATCACCGATTGCGGTAATAAATACTAGGATTGCAAAAATAAAAAAATTTAATTGTGGCAATCTTCCTTAAATTATGGCACAATGCGGGCAATTGCAGTAAAAGAGGAACAGTCTAAAAAAAAGACTAGAGGATAAGTCACTGCTTGACAATTTTGGAATTTTTGGAACAATGCTTCTGATTTGCAAGAAAGTTGACGTTGCCAACCCTAGACTTTAACATGATTGACTCATTTTGACAGTTTAAATGTTTTTTTTTACATTTTTTAGAAACTGATCAAAGAAACAAGCACAATAGACACTGTGTTTGAAGAATGAAGACTGACACTGTGTATGTTCTACAACTTTTTCAAGTTGCAACGTTATCACGAGGTCTAAATAATGAACAGTCAGATTAATTTAGGTCAATGGCTTCAGAATACAATTCTATAGGCCTAATTCTTGAATGTTCATTAGCTCACATGGAAATTGTCATGCTTTGAGGACACGAAGGTCCATGACATAGGTGCTCGTGTTTTTTCCATTTCCAGGTATTGTTTCTATGAAGTGAAGATCTCTTTCACTACACAAATACCATGGGACACATATGTTGGGAATCTTTGGGGGAAATTTTGCAACCCCTTGCACTATAATAAGGTACCTATTCAAAGGTAAAATGGGTTGGCCTCTAACTAATCAAGGTTGTAGTAAGGGTCTTTGGTGTCTCTCCAATCGGTTTGTACGTGCGTGACTCACTTAAGACCCTAGTTGATCACGTTGGCTCCTTAGCAATATTCACCCGATCCAGACTATCACCAACAAGCCTCACTCGAGCTTGGATAGATAAGATAGAACTTTGGTTTGCACCTTGTTTATATACCAATTGGAAGGATTACCAGTTTAAGGTCATTCTCTGAGGAAGAAACGCATTCCCCAGATAGGCCTTTCTAAAAAGTATAAAGGTTTGTAATCTAACAGTATGTGCAAGTGCACCCAAAACTCAAGACACAAGGTAAATCGATTGAGCTCCAAATTTTGAAATTTGAACTAAGCTACACCACCATACAAGCACCAATGTTCAATTTTAAGCACAAAAAGTAGGTGTTGATTGCTTGTTAAATTTTAATGCACCAATTTGAGAGATTTTTGCCTTTGTTCAATTTTATTCCCCACGTCAATTTTAAGCCCAAATCTAAAATATGAGATGTGATATGTTTGGCAAGCATTGTTATTTTTAAACCCAAATCGACAAATGAATTCCTTTTAGTTTGCTTTTTTTAAACAGATTAGTATCGAAAAAATAATTCTTACAAAATGAGAGTATATGTAACTTTGAAATGATGAATGATGCTTACCAACAACTTACCCTTCTCTGTTCTCTATGATTTGTCCACTCCTGCATAGAAAACCAAAAAATGTCAGTTTAGAAATGAATGGATAGAAGATTTGGATCTGATGTGCAATATTTCTTGCGATTGCGGCAAAGTACTGGCAAGTGCAAGAAATATCTGGCAATTGCAGAAAAGCACTGTCAACTGTGGAAAAGTTCTGTCGATTGCAGCACGGATTAGGCAATTGCAGAAAAATAATGAAGATTGCGGCACAGATTGGGCAATTGTGGCAAAGTACCAGAAGAAATAAGATAGAAAATGATAGAATATTACTGTGAAAGCCTGCAATCAATTATGGTATTAAACTAGTCAATTGCGGTACAGTTTCATTGATTGCGGTCAAATACCAACAAATGCAAAATAACACAAATATAAAAAAAAGAGAGATTTTTAGATTTGCGACCGTACGACCATGGTTGATCAATCCTATTTTTTGTCTGCAAGAGATATTTGGGCTGTTTGCTTCATGTCAGGGTCACCAAAATGTATGCCTCCTTCGATCGTGATTCATGGTTTCCCAAGCTTTCCAAAGACAAGGGTTAGTAGCAAAGGTTTTATAAATGATATAAATCAAGTACACAATACCACTAAAACAAATAACAATGAAACATACTCAATAAAATGTACAAGCAAGAGAAAAGAAAATAAATAAATGCAAACCCCGTGATGCTTGAAGCTTCTATTGTTTCTCTCTACTCCTTCTGAAACACTGTTCTTTATGCCTAGTATTGGCGGGGCAGTGTCTATGACTTGAGAAGTGTCAAGAAATTGCTAATTGAAATGGGTGTGTGATTGAAAGATGACTTGAATGCTAGAACCAAACTGACATAGTAATGATGCACGAGAGCTTAAAATGCTAGATCCTTCAAATGGTTATGAAGGGTTTATTATATAGGAATTGGTGATGATATAGATGGTTGAGATCAATCCTAGAGATAGGGAGATGAGTGGTTGAGATTAAAAGGAACTGGAGAAGCCGTCAGTAAACTCAACCTCTTCAATTGGTAAAGAGGAGATAGAGTTTGGTTGATTGAAGAGCTATTTGTCAGTTACTTTTTTGAACTAAAGAGGTGGGTGAAGTTACCCATATGGACTGGAGAGATGGGTGGAGTACCCCATGTGATATGATTGGAGTTATCTCTTTGAAGATAAATGAATATTTAATTCATTTATTTAATTAATGTTTTCAACATGTGAGATAATTGAATTCTTTTTTGATTTAGAATTGCTTTATTGAATGAAATTAAATTAA
>MU223264.1:59653-74635 GCA_018584345.1 Thuja plicata
TAGAAACATTAAAAAGATTGAAATGCAAATGATAGGTGTAATACAAAAAAACTTGCGAGATGTGTAAGGGACCAGCCTGCGCTAGAGAAGGTGGCAAGTCTGGTGGGCCATGTTGGAGATAAATTTTTGGAGGCTGAATTTGCAAGATGGGAAGCCCAGTGAATTTGGCATGTGGTAAATATTGTAACAAAATTTAAAGTCATTCTAAAGCCTGTGCATGGTAACCCAAGATGTTGCATAGAAGTATGATGGAGAATGAGTAGTTTGAAATTTAAAATAAGTGCAAATGACATGTTTAAAGAAATTTGAGTTAAAGACATATGGAGGTTTCCAGTGCATGATTTAAAAACAAAAATACAATACAAACCCAATGTTTAAAGACAAGAAAGCTTGCTCAAGCTAGTAAGAGAGGCTGCGCAGAATGAAGCAAGATGTAGCCCATTAAATTCAAGAGCCTATGCAAAAAAAAATCAATGGGAAAGGGAAAGGGTAAGTGTATGATGAAGTAAAATGTAGTGTTTTCTAGGAGATTGTGCATCATATGGAAGTAATTGCAAGAGAGTTAGCTATGCAGGGTTATAAAGGAACTTTTAGACTTTCATGCATATGCATTTGGCAGGTGTGTAGTGGCACAAAAGGTCATGCAGGTAAGTGGATGATGCTGCAAACTCATTTGTAGGTATAAATCTCACATGACATGTTAGCTATTTTGGGATAAAGCTAAGTGTCTAATTCAACATGCGTGGGGAGATAACATTGTTATACATTTTTATATTATTATGCTCATATATGCTAATTCAAAGTAAAGAGCTAGAGCTCTCGGTGGCCACTCCTAAGCATGGTGGAGGTATAATAAGAAAGATTGTGGCATGCAGATAGGCAATAATTTTTCAAATCATACAAGGGATTAATCCTACATTATCTATGCAAAAATCATCTACAATGTTTATATATTTCAACACACAGTATATGATTTGAAGAAAGAGCTAGAGAAGCTCATGGGCACGCCCTTGGCTAGTGGTATGCATGAGGTTTTAGGCCCTAATTTTGGGCACAAAATGGATGACACTTTAAAAAACTTAAATAATTAGTCCCACATTGGTGGTGGGAAGGAAAACCTAGATGTTTAAAAGAAATAACACATAATAGGTAATATGAATATGAGTAGAGGCTCTCAGTGCCCATGCTTAGGTGAGCCTCCTTAGTAACTATTCCAAGGAAATGACTTCGGTGATAATAATATATTTTTATGGGGCCCACGAGTATGACATAGGAAGGTGACATGGCGTCAGAGGAAGATCAATGGTAAACTTAATTGGTGGATGAAGAGATGATCAAGATCTAAGGTATAAGCCATTAAGCTATCACAACATGTGGTAGAACTGACAGCCAGGCTGAGAGCATGAAATCCAAATGGAGGTGACTTTCCAGCACATAGGAGAGGCCTGTTAGATGGATGCAAATCCTGAGGAGGAGGAAATTGATGGTTCACTTAATGGCTTAAAGGGAAGATGCAAGGATGATAACCATTAAGCCATTACACCAATGTGACATGTGGCACTTGGACAGGTTGCAGTCCCAGCCAGAATAGATGACACAGGTGACCAGGTGGACCTAAGAGCCAATCAGAGGATGCCATGTGGTATTCTCTATTGAAATCTGGGAAAAAGGTTGAAATAAAAGTAAAAGAAGAGGGCAGGTTTAAAATAAAATTGAGAGATTAATATGCCAATGTTTAATAATGTGAAAAGGTCAAAGTGAGATTGAGAAATAAGATTAAGATGTAGAATTTAAAGGTAGACCTATGTACAAAAGTGTGATATAATGCATAAATTAATGTGCAAAGGGATATTTAAAAGGGAAATATAAAGTAAAACATAATAAAGATGCAAAAATTTAAAAGTAATGTGCACTATGAAAAATGCAAAAATAAGGATATAAAGTGTGCAGGATAACATTAGTATGTTATTACATTAAATCAATAAGATTCATAGGAATTATAAGTGTGCATGATAACATTAGTATGTTATTACATTAAATCGATAAAATGCAGATGAAGTATGAGGTAAAGTTGAAACATTAATATAAGTTCAAAGCATTTACGGTGGACTTTTTAGTTTTTGAGGAGAGATTTTTCTACAAATCATATTAGATTTTAGGCAGTTGTGAATGACCAGTTTCAGATATTTTGGGGAAAGGAAATGTGTTGAATGTAGGAAGAAGATGAGTTTTCTCTTTTCCATTATATTATGGTTTTATTGATAGAAGAAGGGTCCCAACTCTTGGCCTCCGTGGGTTTCAAGTTCTGCTTAGCTCTAGGAGATTATAGTTTTGTTTTGGTTTCATTAGGGTGTAGTTTGTTTCTATATTAGATGTGTGTTAAATTGAAATAGAAAACCTCAAATAATTGGCATATTGTTGAACATGTGTATTTTGAAGTAGTTTGTATACAAGAATGTGATTCTTCATACTTAATATGAGAGTTCTAGATGTAATTCTCTCCTTGGTGTTAGTCTCATGCAGTTTGAATTTTCTAATTCTCTACGTGGAGTTTATCTATGCATGTGTTATCATTCTTCAGTTCTGATCTAGGATTAGATTAAATAAGGATGTAGATGTCACATATTTTTATTTGGTTGTCTACAAGAGGATATTATAAGTAGTATTGATTTGGAGTGATTATGTTCATGGCTTAGAATCTTTTACAAAAGTTCATTCCTATATTTTTTTCTTTCTTTGAGGCATTGCCCAATGGACAAGGGATTGGTCCAAGATTAGTATTTTCATAGTGATGCATATCTAGTGGGTTTTGGGCTATATTCTAAAAATTGAATACATACTCTGATGTATCTTACCTCTTTGTGTTTGTGATGGTGTACCAATCTCATGATCCACTTCAAGGTCGACATTTAATCAGTGATTAGTTAGTTACCTAGTATCTCATGGGTGTGTTGAGCCTTTGTGAGATCTCTGTTGATTGATGCCAAATAGAATATTGAAGGTGTTAAAGGGCGTCCCCCCCTTGGTTTTTCAGAACCTAAAGCGTAGAAGGATGGATCTACATCCTTGTTAGTTGATCCTTTTCAGTCTTGGTGAACTACTTGGAGTTGGATACTCTTAAAGATTTATTGCAAAGTGAAAATTTTGTTGTCCAGTTATCACAGCATAAAAAAGAACCAAAAAATTGACGACTCTCCTCACGTGAAAGAAGTAAAATCTTGTTGAACTTCCAAAGAATCTTTGGTATTATCTTGTCACAAATAACATAGGTTTATCAAGTTGAGCTAGACTCCTGGCTTGCTCATTTTTTAAATCTAGTCTTTTCTTCCATATCGATTTGAGGATAGAGTTATAAATGTTTGTAATTCTACAAGTTTTTTAGATCATAATTACCATCCTGGGTGTTTTTGTTGAAACAAATTTTGAATGTATTATTTGTGAATAAATGTCTTGAATCTTGTTGAATTGTTGAAATATTGCTATCTTTGCTTGATTCCAAACTTTTTCGTGTCTATTTATGTTCTATTCATTCTCATAGCAGTGAGTGGCAACTCTAAAATATCTCTACACCAGTGTGCATTTAATGAAAGAAATGTGATGATTAGTTGGAGTTACTTGTAGTGAGGATTTAGCAAATTCTCAAAGATTAAGTGGTGGATCGACCAAATAAGAAGGAAATAAAGAAGGACAACAGTAAAATAATTTGCCCAGGTATTCCTCAAATTTTTCTTTGCTAATTTGGTTTCTTGCTAGGTGAAGAAGTCACTAGAGAAAAGGAAAGTAAATTTAAAAGTTTCCCATACTTCTTATTTTATAAATCTCAGACATCAAAATTAGAAGTATGTTTTTATGTGAAATGATTGCATAAGTTGAATAAAATATTTGTGAGTAAGAAGATGTATTGTTAAAAGATAATTCAATGGAGATTCCAGATTCAATAGATCGGGATATGCTACCTATATCTAAAATTTATCCTGCAGGTCTTGAAGAAATTCAAAAGGATATTGCGCTATTTAATCAAAGAATGCAATATGAAGCCATTTTTTTTTATGAACACATGTAGGAGAAGGAAATGAAGAAGAAATACATGTGTTTTATGAAGAATTTTCCAATTCATATGATAAGCTACCGGAAGGGATTGAAACTCAAGAGTATACATGTATTCATTTGTTCTTAGAGCTTTGTATGTCTAAATCAGTAAATTGGTCTGCATCATGTAGAGAGGAAGGCATTGAACTTGTTAAAAAATGGATAGATGATTTTGAAGAATTTGAACCTGAAAGTAGCAATGATATTGACTCTAGTTATGCTGACAATGTTGATTATGATATTGATAGTGAAGTAAGTGAATGTCAAGATGTCAAGGATGAATCTCTAGTTTCAGATTTTTCTGTTGGATTTGTAGATTTGTTTTCTTATCATCATGGAAGGGTAGATTTCTTGTCTCAGTTTATGAAAGAGTTATCTGGATAGCAAGAGGATGATTATGATGTAGATGATAGTTGTAATAATGATTCTTTTTCACAAAAAAGGCATGAGCTAAGATATTGTAGTCCTTTTGTCGATTAAGAAATACGTTTGTGTTGGAAATGAGTTGAGTAACTAAGAGGGGATGGATGAATCAGTTACCACAAAAAAGTCCAAGTCCCTTAGATCTCTTAAAAAAACTTATCATTGTTACTCGGTTAACATAGATATTCTATTGTCACTTGGTTAATAAAGCAAATCTTAAGATATTAACTGTGATTATCCTTTAGTGATTAAATGCAGAAACTTAAAGCATAAAGTAAATAATATGTACAAAAATAACACCAAGATTTAACGTGGAAACCCAATATGGGAAAAACCACCAATTACAAATAGTCATTGTTTTTCATTCTTCTAAAGGGAGCCCTATTAGGAGCCAACCCTTTTAAAGGTTACAATAACACATTGTTAGCTGTGAACTTGTTAGAGGATTTAAACACCTTGTAAGGAGTGGCCTTGTTACAGGTTTTCAAACACTTCAATGTAGAAATGTCACCTTGTGAGAGTATTTAAAAAATATCATTAAGTGTACTATGTTAAGAGATTTAGATCACTGGTATAGCTATTAGAGAGTAATAATGGATTAACCTATTTTTAGAAGCAATTATCTTTGATGATTCAGATCTCTTCTCTTGCTTTAAACACTTGATCCTCACTGGTGGAATATTCTATGTCAGCTCTATATGTTATTTCCTTAATCAAAATCCCATCTAATTTTGCCTCCACAATTCATATCAAAAATCTTCTCTTACACTTTCACACGTTCAATCAAACTCGACCTTGTATATATATGATAGGCCTTGTCAAGTCAACTTGAATAACCTTCCTTATAATAAACAAAACTTTAGTTTTTCGGCTGCATATAACTAATTAAACATAAAATGTAAACTTCTATTAGTCGGATGACACTAAATATTTAACTCAGTTAACATTGTAATCCTTCAATGCCTGACCATTACTGTAATGCCCGAGTGAACTCGGTTAGAACTAAAAATCACTTTGGTCTTCTTAATGCCTGAGAGAACATGGAATACACTGATTGTGCTTGGTTTGGGTATATACATTTGTGTAACATCACTACATTTGTGTAAACGTCAATGAAAATACATAATTGAATAATTTTCATCAACAATCTTCCTCTTTGGCATTGATGGCAACACAACATGTCATAATAGAAAGAATTATAGAGGAACAAAAATTAAGGATTATAATAAAATTTATTAATGTCTCTAGCTTCATTCTGATTCTCATACAAAAAACTCCCTTTGTGTTCACAATCTCTCAAAAAACTCTCCCTCTTATATGAACCTCTGTTTTTGACAAAATTCTCCCTCTGTCATTAATAATATTCTTTAGTTCAATAATTTATTTTGGCATGACATCAATAAGCTCTCCCTCTTTGAAAACCAATGCCTAAGACATTAACCAATGAATTGTAGTGTATGTGATGTACTGATTCATATGCAATGAGCTCTAAAAATCCACATTAACATGTTAAATCCATTTTGTAGCTCTGTTGATGCATCAGTAAACTTTGTTTTAGTGATCTTTAGCTATGGGAATCACCCATAGCTTTCCTCTAAGATACAAAAATGCATCCTTAGGTAACAATTTTGTGAATATGTCTACAATTTTTTCTTTATTATTCACATATTCCAGTCTTACTTATTTGTCCTGAACCAATTCTCTCAAAAAATGATACTTTATTGTAATATTTTTAGTCTTAGTATGTATCACAGGGTTATTTGAAATGTTAATAGCAATAGTGTTTTCATAGTAGATAATAACAGTTTCTTTGATTTCCTCCTTCATACCCGACAACAACTATTTGAACCATATGATATTTTAACAATTCACTAATGCAGCAACATACGCTGCCTCTGTTGTAGACTAAGAAATGCAATTCTATTTCTTACTTGTCTAGGAGACTAACCTCTTTCCTAGAAATAATTATCCACCACTGGTTCTCTTTCTGTCATCAATACTTCCTTCCCAATCAACATTAGTAAAAGTATTCAAATCAAAGTTTCCACCTTTCTTATAACATGATCCATAATCTTCAATACCCTTAAGATATCTTAGAATCCTTTTGATAGTCATTAATTGATTCTCTCTAGGATTATATGAAAACCTTGCATCAATACTGACTGCTAATGTAATATCAGGTCTAGTGTGAACAACATATTGATGTTTACCAATCATGGATCTGTAGGTAGTCTGATTTACCTCCTTTGAATCATCATCCTTAGACAACTTATGTCTAGTAGACATAGGTGTACCAACTGGTATGGTATCTTCCATTCCAATTTTCTTTAGTATTTCTTTGATGTATTTAGACTGAGTAATATAGATACCAGCCTTCATCTGATGAACTTGTAAACCAAAAAAGAATTTGATTTCTCCAAACATAGACATCTCAAATTCCTTACTCATAGATTTCAAGAATTATTTGCATAAATCATCATGTCCAATAAATATCATGTCATCAAAAATATCTCTGCTAATAGTATCTTGTTCTAAGGTCCTTCTTTGATGTATAAAATACTGTTGTCATTAGTTCTCTGAAATCCAATACTTATCAAGTAACCATCCAATCTTTCATACTAGGTTGTAGGAGCTTTTTTTAGTCCATAAAGGGATTTGTATAGTATGCAAACCATATTCCTTTTGTTAGGATCTAAAAAACCTTCAGGTTGTTCAAGATAGACTTCCTTTTCAAGAATTTCATTCAGGAATCTAGATTTTACATATATTTGATATACCTTGAATCCTTTATGTGTAGCATATGCCAGAAGAGTTCTGACTTCTTCAAGTCTTGCAATAGGAGCAAAATTTTCCCCATAATCAATACCCTCTTCTTGACTCTATCCTTTACATACTAATCTTGCTTTGTTTCTGGAAACTTCACCTTTTTCATTCATCTTGTTTCTGAAAACCCACTTAGTACCAATGATATTCTTGTTTTTTGGTCTGTGTACAAGATTCCAAGTTTTGTTATTTTCCTACTCAATCTCTTTATTCATTGCTTCTACAAAACCAACTCGCTCAGTCGCAGATTGATAACTTGACTTCAAAAATGGATCACGACTGCGTGATTAAGACAGATTAATGACCAAGTCACTCACTCACGCACTTATATTGACCTAATAGTACATAAACATGACTACACGATTCATTCCAAACATGACTCATTTCTCACTCACATACTTAAAAGGTCACCTTAAAATATTAGCGCGGGTGGGCGACTAAGGCCGAGAATAGAGAAAATTGAAAAAATTGGCGTTAAAATAACATTTTGACATGAAGTCACATAGATTTTGAGTCAAAAGATGCGGGAAAATTTTCCAAAGCATGGGAATTTGAAAAATTTGATATGTAGTGCTAACAATGGCTCCGATTGGGGAAAGTCAATTGCAAAATTAACATTAGAAACCAAAACTCTGGGATACAGACCACAAACTGAAACAAAACTATACATATACACATGAGAAAAAATGTTTTAGGAATCCTCCATGCACTAGAAATTCTTGTATCTCACCACTTGGGTCTTCCAAAAAATAAGAATCTTGACCATGAAACTCTTGGATTATAAAGGGACCCATCCATAATGACTTGAATTTACCATGTTTGCCGTTTTCTTCTTTTCTAGCATTCCACTGCAGCACAATATCATTTATCTAAAACTTTCTTTCAGTTGTTCTTTTGTCAAATAAGTACTTGGATTGTTGTTGAAGTTTCATGTTTCTTTTATGTGCCTCTACTCTTATTTCTTCCCGTTCCACTGGTTGGTCCATCCTCTCCATCATGGGTTCTTGTTCATCAAATTCCTCTTCTTGGAGGAATTTATAGACTGGTAACAGATTATTTAAAGGAAACCTTTCCTGAGTTCCATAAACCATTTCAAAAAGGGATACCCCTATTTCTCTCTTCACTGTTACCCTGTCATCCAAAAGGGATAATTTCAGTTTTGAATGCCAAGACTTTTTATTTTTCTCCAAAGCTCTTTTAATGATTTTCATGATGCTTTTATTGTAGGACTTAGATTTTCCATTTTCTTGAGGATGATATGGTGAGGAATAAGATATATTAATCCCATAATCTTCACAAAAATCCTTAAATTCCTCAGCCCTAAAACACATGGCATTGTCCATGATCAACTTAGTGGGAACACCTAATTTGGTCATAATATTGTCCATTAAGAAATCCATCACTACCTTGCTAGTAGCGCTTTTTGAAGGAATTGCCTCTGTCCATTTTGTAAAATAGCATGTGGCTACTAGAATCCATCTATGGCCCCCTGTGGATTTTTTTGTAAATTCCCCAATAAAATGAAGACCCCATTGGGTAAAAGGTGCTTCAATAGTCATAGGATTTAAAGTTAAAGATCCTCAGAATTTCATCTTAGAGGAAAACCTCTGACAAGGTTCACATCTTTGTACAAACATCTGAGTATCCTTAAAAAGACATGGCCAATAATATCCAGCTCTGATTATTTTGTGAGCTGTGGTCTTGGCAGAATAATGTCCACCACATACACCACTATGCATTTCATTCAAAACTCTTTCAGATTGTGATTTATCCAGACAAAGAAACAAAATTCCATACTTAATTTTCCAATATAAATCACCTCGTATCAGGACATACCTTTGAACTTGCAATTTTAGAGTTCTTTTTTAATTGTGTGACATATGCTCTAGACATTTACCATTTTTTAGAGAAGACACTATATCAGTATGCCATGGCTGCAATTCTATACTAGTTAAGTTCATACTTATTGTTTGCAAATTATTGACTTGAGCTAGTTCCATGTTAGTGTCAGTTATTAGTTTGGCCAAACCCAAACCCCTTACCAATTTAATAACTTGAATTTCCAGATTAAATTCTTGAATCTTGTTGATCCATTTACACCTCTTTCTAGTAACTTCAGACTGAGCCAATATATCTTTGATTGTAGCATGTGGTACATAAGAAATTATCTTTGCACAAACTTTGACTGCCTTGACCAATGCATATGCATGTTTCTCCATTATCTCATAATTAAGTTTTTCTTCTTCTAGAGACTTACTAAAAAATGCTATGGGATGGTCAAAACCTTCATCATCCTTCTGCAAGAGTACTACAGCAATTGTGTGGAATGAAGCAAAAGAAAATATAGAAAAAGGTTTTTCATAATCTGGATATCTTAGTACAGGTGCTTGCTGAATAGCTACTTTTATCTCATCAAATGCTAACTGAGCATCCTTACCCCATTCAAACTTAGCTTTTTTCTTTAACAATTTAACAATGGGCTTGACTATCTCAGCAAAGTTAGCAATGAATCTCCTCACAAAATTTACTTTTCCCAGAAAAGACTGAACACCTTTGATATTCTTCGGGGGTAAAAGTTTGTTAATGGCTTCCACTCTCTCAGGCTCTATCCTGACACCTTCTTTAGATACTATATGTCCCAATAATTTACCCTCTGTCACAACAAAATGACATTTCTTTGGGAATACGCAGTAAGATCATACTAAGACACCACCATAATTATATTTATAAACCCCTTAAAAGCCACATCCATGGCTCTTTGGAAAGTAGCTCCTTCAATTCTCAAGCCAAATGGAATTCTTACATAAACATATGTTCCCCATGGGGTTGTGAAGGTTGTCTTGAATTGCTCACTTTCTTGAACCAGCACCTGGTTATAACTAGAAAAACCAACCATCATAGATAGAAAATCACAGCCAGTAACCATTTGTAGCATTGCCTCCATGTTTGGTAAAGAATAATTATCTTTTAATGAAGCCACATTAAGGTTCCTAAAATCAACACATAGCCTGATATCTCCATTTTTCTTTCTGACAGGGTCCAAATTAGACACCCAAGAAAAATTCTTGATTGGTTTTATGATCCCAACGTCTCTGAGCTTTGCCAAATCTTTCTTCATTTTGGGGTCTAGCAAAGGATTGATTGACGTCTATTTTTTTCTAAAAGTATTAATATCATCTTTTAATGGGATTTCATGTTGAAAGAGATCTTCCCTATAAGCCTTTAGGTCTTCATAAGACCAAGCAAAAACATGTTTGAATTTTTTTAGCAAGTTAATCAATTTTTTTCTCACATGAGGAGCCAATTTCTTTCCAACATATACAATCTTAGGATCACACTCTGATCCCAAATTTACCTCCTCAAATTCATCCAACTTGACTGTAGATTTTTGGCACATATGACTATCATTGTCGGTAAACAATCCCTCCAATTGAGTTTGTCCTAAATAGGGATTTCATTTGTCTGTAACTAAAGAATTTCATTGCCAAATATGGTCTCTTTCCCATCAATAATCTCTATAAAATTATTATAGTCAATTATTTTCCCTTCATAATTATCCACACATTGAATAAAATTGAGAATATCCTCATCACTTTCAAAAACTTGCCAATTATACACATTTTCACGAATAGCAGGCCTGGTTTTAGTTTTTACAATAGATACTCATGCTAGTGTTAGATCATTATATTTCAAAGCCACATTAGCCAAAAAATCTGCCATGATATTCTTAGATCTCTCTATCCAAATTATGGAAAATGCATAAAATAATTCAATTCTATCCCATACAACATGCTTATATTGTTTCAACCTATCATTTTTGGCAGCATATATTGATCTAATTTGGGAAATAGCTATCTCTGAATTAGAAACAATTCTCAATAACTTAATCCCATGCTTGATTTCTATTTCTAATCCCAATAACAATGCCTCATACTCAGTTGTATTATATGTACATTGAAATGAAAACAAAAATGAGTATTTGAAATTAATACCTGATGGAGAGACAAATAGTATACTAGCTCCTAACCCTTCTCTAGAGCATGCTCCATCAAAATACATCTGCCATAGTCCAAGTTGTTGCAATTCTAATTCTTCCACTATGGTATCTGTGTTTTTCAACTATGGTTGAATTTTTTCCACCTTGAAATTATGTATATCTACATCCACAAAGAAATTTATCATGTTTGGCTCAACCTTCTCAACATAAACAGGAGATCTGGCGTCCCTCAATAGTTTTTCTTCTTTCCCATTTACATAAATAGTAGAAAAAGACAAATCCAATTGTACATATCCTCCAATGGCTGCAACACATTGTCTTGATAAGAGCAAGCCATAATGGGGTAGTGAATCCACAACCACAACATATATTTTAAAAGTGACCTCAGGGTATGCAACAAGTTTTATCTCTAATCCTTGCAAAGTTCCTACTACAGGTACTTCCCTATTATCAATGGCATAACATTTACCACAAGAAGTATCCACCTCTATACCAAATTATTTCATAATAGTATAAGTCATCACATTAGCAACAGCTCCTGAATCCATCATACAATTTTTTAGCAACATATTGTTTGTGAGTAGTGTAACATAAAAAGGGTCAATCTGATCTGGCTCTTGAACAACTATATTTCCCAAACAGATTGGGATTTCATCTTTCTCTTTTTTCTCACCTTTCATTTCATCATTCAAAATAGTATTTACATGTATACTAGGAAAATCAGATAATAATGAGAAGGTTTCTTCTCGGTGCTCTTTAATTTTAAACATCTCAAGTAAAGGGATAGAAACTTTCATCTGAGATAATGCTTTCTTCATGTTAAAAGATGGGAAACTCATGACATTATCAGAGGATATGTTACCTATATTCTCCCTTACCTATTTTGTTTTTTTTTCATCAGTGGGGTTAGATTTATTTTCTTTAACCAAAGTGTCCTTGAATTCACCTTGTATAATTTCTTCATTTAGGACTTCTATGATGACAGGTGAACCAAGTTGTTCCCCACTTTGATCAACTTTTCTATTCCTAAGCTGGTATAAACTTCTTGCTTGTGTCACAACTGCAATAGTCAGAACATGAGAGGAACCTCCTTACAGCAATATGGTGAGAATGCACAAAATAATAGATTATAGAGCAATAGCAAAACTCAGAATGAATCTATTGATTGCGCGCCACTTCGAGGGTGTAACCTCCTTTGAGCAAGCTCAATACAATAAATTCGTCGGTGCCCAGCCAAGGCCTCAACCTACTCTTATATACTAAGTACAATCTAGAAAAGTAATACTACCTAAGGATGTGGGATAATAAAATATACTCACGGGATGACTTACAAAGCATATGCGTCCAACAACACTATACTAACAAATAAACAGAAGGAACACATAGGTTCCTAACATCCCCTCTCTCTTAGAAAAAAGCTTTGTCCTCAAAGCTTAAGGTGTGGAAATTGTTGTTGAATCTGAAGAAGGGGTTCCTAGGTAGCATCCTCTGGTTGCATGCCATGCCACTGAATCAAGACCTCAGAGATGGAGCGAGAGCGCAGCTAACGAGTGCGTTGGTCAAGGATTGCCTCTAGCTCCAGGATAATGGATCCTTCTTTATCCATTTCAGGGAGAGTGGTTTGTGCTCTGACGTTGGTACCAAGAACTTGCTTTAGACAAGAAATGTGAAATACTGGATGAATGCGGGAAGAAGGAGGAAGTTCCAGTTTATAAGAAACTGAACCAATCTTCTGCAGAACCTTATAAGGCCCATAAAATTTTGGGGCTAGCTTATGACGCCCTTTAAGTTTCAGGGAGGATTGCTTGTATGGCTGTAGACAAAGAAAAACCATATCCCCAACTTGAAATGAGCACTCAGAATGGTGTTGATCTGCTTGCTATTTCATTCGATTACGGGCCATGTGAAGATTATCCTGTAAGGTGTGAAGAATCTGATCCCTGGTGCGGAGAACTGTGTCAACTGCTTGGACTGGTGAGCTGCTGGGAGTGTAGGGAAGGAGCACTGGAGGTGCCTAACCATAGACTGCTTCATATGGAGTCATTTTAGAGGCAGTGTGGTAAGAGGTATTGTACCACCATTCAACTAAAGGAAGCCACTTGGCCCACTAATGTTCCTATTCAGAAGTGAAGCAGCGAAGATAAGTTTCCAAGCATTTGTTGACAATTTTAGTCTGACCATCAGTTTGTGGGTGATAGCCCAAACTCATCTTCAGTTTGGTCCAAGTTTGCTAAAACAGTTTAGTCCAAAAATGACTAGTAAAAGTGGCATCACGATCTAAGACAATGGAAGAAGGGAGGCCATGAAGACAGAAGATCTGGTCCATGAAGATTTGTGCAACTGAGGAGGAAGTATAGGGGTGGCTGAGTGCACAAAAATGACTATATTTAGAGAGACGATCAACCACAACCAAGATCACTGTCTTGCCGCCTGATTTAGGAAGTCCTTCAACAAAATCCATAGAAATATCAGTCCAAATCCATGTAGGGATGGGCAATGGTTCTAGCAAGCCAGGAAGGAGGGTCGTTTCACCCTTGTGGCATTGGCAGGTATCACATTCAGCCACTATCTATTGAATCATCTGTTTCATTCCTTTCCAAAATAAGTTTCACCTTGCCCGCTCATAATTTTTGAGGAATCTTGAGTGCCCTGCCGAAGGAGAAGCATGGAGTTCATAAAAAATAGCTTGTTGCAAATCTAGGTTCTGAGGAAGCACTAGATGGCCCTTGTATCAGAGAGAAGCACCGTCCCAAGAGTAATGTGGTACAGCAAAAGGATTATTGGCCAGCTGGTGAATGATTTGAGATAAAGAAGAGTCACTGACATATCCTTGCTGAACAGATGCTAACCAATTGGGAATTGGCATGGAAATAGCTGAAAGGGAAGCTTGATCATCAAATGTGCGAGAAAGAGCATCTACCACAATATTTTCCTTTCCCTTCTTGTAGATGATCTCATAATCATACCCCATGAGTTTTCTGACCCATTTTTGTTGTGTAGGGGAGGATACCCGTTGTTCTAGGAAGTATTGCAGACTTTGGTGATCAGTCCTGATGCAAAAATGACTCCCAAGGAGGTATGTCCACCACTTCTGTACAGCATGCAAAATGGCCATCATTTCTTTTTCATAAGTAGAGAGGGCTAGATTCTTACCAGAAAGGGATTTTCTAGTGAATGCAATAGGATGGTCATCTTGAAGGAGAACAACACCCAATCCATTTCCGCAAGCATCACTCTCAATAGTGAAGGGCTTGGAAAAATCTAGCATAGCGAGAATAGGTGTACTGCACATAGCTTGTTTCAGTTGTTCAAACACATTCTCAGCAACATGGGTCCACGAAAAGGAATCCTTTTTTAACAGAGCTATCAATGGTACTGTAATTTTCCCATAATTCTTGACAAACTTGCGGTAATAGCCAGTCAGCCCCAAAAAACCCTGAAGGCTCTTGAGATTTTTAGGATGCGGCCAATTTTTCATGGCATCTATTTTTGTAGGATCCACCCAAACCCCTTGGTGTGCAAAAATATGCCCAAGATACTCCACTTCCTCCTGGCCAAACACACATTTAGATAGTTTTGCACAGAGTTGATGATCAGAGAGAAGTTGCATTACAAGCTCCAGATGATGGAGATGCTCAGCCCAAGTTTTT
>MU223264.1:116774-158773 GCA_018584345.1 Thuja plicata
TATGATTTGATCAAGGAAATTGATATAATTGATATTGTTGATATTTGAAAATATTGATTCAGGGATTTGATAAATTGAGAAATGGGGCCCAAAGTCTAGGCGACCATTTTAGGGTGCATACACTAACCACCTTGTTCAAGATTTCACCCAATTTTTTTGATTTCCTCCTTGACCTACCGCAAATTAATCTTGGAGAACGAATCCAGGGAGGAAGTCTGAAGAGATTTAATGTTCTTTTGAAGTTGGGATATTTCACTCACTGTGTTTCGCATGCTCTCAGTCTCTACTTCATTAACTTCTAGGGTCTCATCTCTGATTTTCCCATCCACCTTGGTATTCTCAGCCATCACCTAGGGGTCCATTGGTAATGGGGTCGTGGGCTGCGAGTCCTGGGTCTTATCTTGAAATAACTTCTTCTTAGAGAGATCCATGGTGGGCAGAGTGAAGCTTGCCAAAATTTGGGGAGAGTCTCTTTGTTTAGAAGATGAGAAGATCACCTTTCACTCGAGCTACCCTAAATCCTAGGCTCATCTTGGTTCTCACCATCTCATGTTTCTTCTTCAAGATAGTCAATGTCCACCATAGGGGTTTGACATTTAGACCATTTACTAATTTTTCTGGAGTAGTTTCTAGTACCTGGGCATCTAGGAATTTTTTTGGCAAGCTAAAATTTAAAAGCTTTACCTCATCTCTTAGTACTAGTGCTCAACTTCTCTAGAAGAGAACTGCTTTCAATAATCTCAATATGAATAAAGCTAGGGAGAGAACCAGTTTGTTTATTGATTTTATAATGGGGATAGAAAATAAACTAGCTACGAAAGGGTGATTTATCAAACTCAAACTAATATAACAATTATATTAACCCTTAATATAATGGGGGAGGGCTCTTTAGCAATACTATTAGACATAGACACATACAAAAATATATATAGAAAAAAAGACATATCAATCTTCTCACCATGGCTAACATGGTCCAAAATAGGGAGATGACAATATATCTACCCACTAAGGTAAAACAATTCATGACATGATAGAAAACTAAATGATAAGGGGAAGGGGACAGGGATCTATCATACCTATTAGCACTTGATTCAATCACTAGGTTTTCTCCCTTTTCAAATAATTTCTTCATATACATCTTTTATTCTCCTAAGATCACTTTTTGTCTCTTTCTCCTTTGCATTTAAGTCCAGTAGCCTCAACATTGATCTAAGGAGTGACTTGAAACTTAATAACTCCAATAGAGATAAAACCCTTATGGAAAGAGTTGTAGAATTTGGTAGAAATGATATTGATATACCTCTGTATTATGAAGAAGGATGGCATAAGCTTTGCTCTGGTGAAAAGCTTCAAAAAATCTTCATTTTTGCATCAACTCTTTGTAGTCTTTTGGATGAGATCTTTTGAGAGGGCCTCCCATCTCTTTCAGATTTGTAGGTTCAATTGAAAATGGTAGTTTCTCATTTGACAAGGCCCACAATGAACAACAATACTATAAACAAAATATAACCTTTCTTTTTGTTTCACAAAAAATCTCAATTATTCTTAAAAGGGATTTTGAAATGATTTTATATTTATATTCATCGCACATAACTATTGATTTTTGTCTTATTTTGAATATTACCACTCATAAGAAAGATTTTTATTTGATTTTCCAGATTATGGAAAAGACCTTTCTAATAAAGGTTGAGCTCAATAATCTCATACCTAATCATGCCAAATCTACTTAATCTCACAATAATATCATTGTTTTTATGGGGATGTTTTTTCATATCCCTTAACATTAATTGGTATTGTTGGGTGACAATTTTGTTAGTCACTGTGACCATAACTTACAAAAAAGTGGATAGTTTGCATACAAAAAAGTGGATAGTTTGCATCCAAAATTTTTTAAGGATCAATTGAAAAATAATGGTTCCAGCTACAACATGTGAGATACAGTCATTCGTACTTCTCAAGGAAGGATCCCCCTCTTATTGCTACTAGAATCAACTAAACACTTAACTACTTATTTACACTAAGATAGATAAGGCGGGACACTCATCCTAATATTCTATTTCAATTTGTTGGAGCAATAATTTTGATAAATAAAAAATTAGATGTAAGAATAATATTTAGCGTACCAACACTTTATGAAACCAAGAAGCTCATGAAAGCTCAATGTCTTTCAATGGCTCCTTATGAGATTTTGAGAACAAGAA
The DNA here is from genome assembly GCA_018584345.1 of Thuja plicata. Taxonomy (NCBI): domain Eukaryota; kingdom Viridiplantae; phylum Streptophyta; class Pinopsida; order Cupressales; family Cupressaceae; genus Thuja; species Thuja plicata. The sequence goes on from MU223264.1 coordinate 118,976, forward strand.
TGAAATACATGTGCAGCTAAAATTATCTGGCACATATTTCAATTGAAATCTAATTATAACTCTAAACCCAACATGTATCTCAAAGTATACAATAGTGAATCCAAATCCCTCTTGAACAAAGCACTAAAACTCACAATCAAGTCAAGAAAATGTCATCACATAACTGTTTAGATTGACACAAAGTCTCAAAATTTGTTGAAAAGAAGGATACACAAATATGTTTAGACTCCCTAGAAAGAATGAACTATTAGAATTTCCTTGTGCAAAGAGTATTGAGTTGATGTTTTGAGATTTATGAAGAAGAATGGTGTAATCTCTTCTCTAGTGAAAAACTTTAAAAAATCTTCATTTTTGCATCAACTCTTTGTAGTATTTAGGATGTGATATTTTGAGAGAACCTCTGATTGAATTCAGATTTGCAGGTTCAATTGAAGATGATAGTTTCTCAGTTGTAGAGGACCAAAATGAACAACAACATGATAAATCAAAAAACCCTTTTCTCATTGTTTTATAAAAAAAATCTCAATTCTTCTTAAAAGGGCTTTTGAAATGATTTTACATTAATATCCATCACCCATAACTATCAGTTTTTGACATGTTTTGAATGCTTTTGGGCATAATTTTTTTTTTGATTTGCCAGATTATGAAAAAGACCTTTTGGATAAAGATTGAGCTCAATACTATCATACCTAGTCATGCCAAAGCCACTTTCAAAATAATATCATTTTTTAAGGGGTTTTTTTCCTATCCCTTAACATTGATTAGTGTTGTTGGGTGACAATTTTGTAAGTCACAATGACCACAACTTACAAAACCGTGGATAGTTTGCTACCGACAATTTTTAGGGATTAATTAAAAAACAATGGTTCTGGCTATAGCATGTGAGACACAATCTCTCCTACTTCTCTTAGAAGGATCCCCCCTCTTACGTTTACTAGAATCAACAAAACACTTAACTACTTATTTATACTAAGATGGATAAGGGCGGGACACTCATCCTATTCTCTTGTTTCAGAATAGATGTTACTATTACAATACAATGTTAAAACTATAGTCTATTTAAATTACGAAGCATTTGTTGGAACAATAATTCCGATAAATAGAAGATTAGATGTAATAATAATATTTATCCTACCAACAATTTATCTAACCAAGAAGCTCATGAAAGCTCAAAGTATTTTAATGTCTTCTTATAATATTTTGAGAACAAAAATGAAATATATGCGCATCTCAAATTATTTGACACGTTCTTCACCTGAAATCAAATTATAACTCAAAACCCAATATGTACGTCAAAGTATGAAATATTGAATCCAAATCCCTCTTTAACAAAGCACTAAAACCCACAATTAACTCAAGAAAATGTCGTCACATAACAGTTGGATTGACACAAAGTCTCAAAATTTCTTGAATAGAAGGCTACAAATATATGTTTTGACTCCCTAGAAAGAATGAATTGTTAGAATTTCCTCCAGAAAATAATATTGAGTTGATGTTTTCATATTTACGAAGAAGTATGGCGTAAGCTCTGCCCTAGTGAAAAGCTTCAAAAAATCATCATTTTTGCATCAAATCTTTGTAGTCTGTAGGATATGGTATTTTGAGAGGGCCTCCCATCACATTCAATTTTGTAGGTTCAATTGAAGATAATAGTTTCTCATTTGGAAAGGCCCATAATGAGCCACAACACTATAAACCAAAAATACCTTTTCTCATCATTTCACAAAAAAATCTCAATTCTTCTTAAAATGGCTTTTGAAATGATTTTACATTAATATCCATCACACATAACTATCCATTTTTGACATGTTTTGAATGCTTCTGCTCATAAGAAATATTGTTATTTGATTTGCTAGATTATGGAAAAGACCTTTCTAATAGAGGTTGAGCTCAATAATATCATACTTAGTCATGCCATAGTCACTTAATCTCACAATTATAACATTGTTTTTATGGGGATGTTTTTTCTATCCCATAACATTAATTGGTGTTGTTGGGTGACAATTTTGTAAGTTACTGTGACCACAACTTACAAAATAGTGGATAGTTTGCAAATGACAATTTTTAATGATGAATTCAAAAATAATGGTTCCAGATACAACATGTAAGACACAATATGTCCTACTTCTCAAGGAAGGACCCCCCCTCTTATTTCTACTAGAATCAACAAAACACTTAACTACTTATCTACACTAAGATGAATCAAAGGCGGTGTTAGAGATTTTTCTTGCAAAATCAAAATAGATCAATAACTGACCAAGTGTATAACTCCCAACCTTTGATTGTAACAAGACAAAGTTTAATTAATGAGGATAAAACATCCTCCTTCACTTCGAGCTCCACATCACTCAGGTGGGTATTACCTAGTCTGCACACACATGACTCTTTTATAACAAATACAAGCTTGCAGATATATATTTATCAAATGGTTTTCAAACCTTTAGGTAACAAATACCTCAATAACACACTAGTAGAAATATTAACAGTGGATCATCACTGATTTGGCTCTGCTATGGCAACTAGGGTTCCTGGCTCTTTGAATCCTTATGCTCCTGGCTCTTCGGCTCCCTCAATGACAGCTAGGGCTTCTAGCCCTTCAACTCCTTTAGTGGTGGATTGAACTCCTGGCTCTTCATCTCCCTTTTCGAAGGCCAGGGTTACTGGATCTTTGATTCCTCTTTCCCCTAGCTCCTCGCCTCCTTTTGTGGTGTCTCAGATTCCTGGCGTTTAGGCTCCTTCAGTGACATCTTGAACTCCTGGCTCTTTGGCTCCCTCACCGAAGGCTACGATTCCTAGTTCTTTGGCTCCTCCTGCCCCTGGTTCCTTAGTGGCTCAGGGTCCTGGTGCTTTGGATCTGAGGGGAAATAAGGATTTTTTTCCTTTTTTGGTTTCTAGCCACATCATTATCCCTCTAGAGGTTGAGGTTGTGAAGGATATTGATGAGGCATCCTCTGATTTCTCAGTCCATGGCCTTATCTGTAGGTTCAAGGGCTTCTAGCTGAATCTTCGTTCCCTTCACTCCTCGATTTCTCAACATTGGGAACCTAGTATTTTAGGTACTGTTCACATTTTTTCTATGGCTCAGGGTTTTTTCATAGTAAATTTTGAAAATGTTACTGATAGAAAATAATTTTATGTGATCATTTTTTTAGTTGGGATGCTCGGTTTATGCTTACGGTGAAGCCTTGGCATCCTGACTTTGATCCCTCTTCTAAGAATTTCTCTAAGGTTCCCATTTGGGTCTAGTTTCCCTTCCTCCCCCTTCATCTTTGGGTGGATTTATTGTTAGAGGTTGTGGGTGAGGCTCTTGGGGACTTTCTGATGGTTGATGTGGACTCTTCTGATATTGTTCATTTAACTTATGCCCAGATTGTGGTGGACTTGGACATTTGTAAGGGTCTTCCAGAAAAGATTATGTTGTAGCACTATAAAGGTTCCTGGATCCAATTGCTATATTATGAAGGGTTCCCCTTTAGGTGCAGGAGATGTTTCAAAACTAGTCATTTGGCTAATCAGTGTGGCTTGGAGAAGATTAAAAAAAAATTTGATTCTTGGTGGAAGGGGACTTCTTCTCAACACTACACTGTTGGGAAGGATCCATCTGTACAAATCTTTTCTCATGTGGTTTCTTCTGCTCTGGTGGTTGCTGAGGAAAATGAGCCTTTTGTTTCTAGTGAGGTCTCTTCCTTAGGTGAGGCCTCTCCTCTATTTTCTTCTGTTGCCTTTGTCCCTATGGTGACTCTTTGTACCAAGACTTGTTTTTGGGTCTCTTATTGAGGTGAGGTTGCTTCTTCTCTTACTGGAAACACTCTGTTGTTTTCTTCTATCCTTGTGGCTATGGGATCTATTTTTTGTACCTATCATGTTGGCTATACCTGACCCTTCTATGGTACCTTCTCCTGGCTCTCTGGATCTGGGACTTTCGGTCACCGATTTGTTGGGTTTGGCCACTGTGGTGGATGTTGGGTGGACTACTATTAAAAGGAAAAAATCTTAAAATTACTCATGTTTGTTATCACCCTTTGATCCCAAAAGTGGATGAAATGACCCTTCTTGTGGCTTCGAGTGTTGGCTTTTGGTTCTCTGTTGGTTGTTCCTATTACGGGATGCATCTGGGCTACTGGACTTCCATGTCTTATTATTTCTTTCAATGTTGATGAGTTTCTTGTTCTCTTTTTATGTGGCCCTGGTTGTGGCCTATTTCTATCTTTGTTCCCACTATTTTTTATGTAAGGACCTATTTATATATCTTAAGCTTTGTATCAAGTTTCACACACCCTTTAAAACCTGTTTTACTTAATCAAAAACAAATACCTCAATATTTTGTCAAGTCTTCTACAATATTCCACTTGCATAGAGTATGTCTGAAAACTTGAGCAATCATAACTCCTAACAACATGAAAGAAAAATTATTTTCAAATATGTTTTGGTTAATGGATCTCTAAAATACCGCAAAGTATTTCATAGACTAGTACCTTATCCAATGGGCAACAAAGTCAAACATAACATTGCAAAGAATATCATGAAAAAAGGAAAATAACACAGGTCGATATGTTTATATGCCTTACATAAGACATACCTTATTAATCAAGTTCTACTTGTGAATCCACCCGTGTATTCAAATATGCAACTCCCTACTCAAATAATTTAACCCTCCCCTTGGAAGAGACTTTGGAATATACAGTACATAAATTAGCATCCACTGAAAGACAAATATGGAATATCCTTAATACCCCATCTCATACATATTTGAATACATATATTAAATCATAGCTATCCCTTGAATAACTCTATTGCAAGCTTTACAATAGAAAAAACTAAAACACCCTAGATTCCCTATTTTATATGATTTAGAAACATAATGGAGACAACTTGATAATAGAAGAACAATATTGAATTTCATTCATAAGAAAGTTGTCGTAGTGATGTTCTTCCCTGAGATAGAAGGTTACATGAATACCTTATATGAATAGAAGAGGGAAAATATATACAGAGGTACCACTCTTGGAACTTGCTCTAAACTTTTGCAGAGAAACTAAACAGAATCAAGAACCTCACAAAACAAAGTAGAAAATAGGAACCCTTCATATAGAGAAAAGAGGGATCGATATAGAAGAATTAAACCCTAAATTTTATGTATGATTGACATCTGTCCTTTTTTCTCCAAAGAAAATATGATCTCCTTCAGTAACTGTCTCTTCTTATAATCAATCTCTTCAACAAATCTGATTTCATTCTGCCTTTTCAAAAATATTATTCCACTTGCCTCTGAGAAATGTGAATTCACTTGCCTCTTCAAATATCTTCCAAATCTAATTTTAAGCTTTTGTGAAAATCCTCCGTGAAAGCTTCTTTGTCAAGATTTGAAATATAAAATATATTTCACGAGACAATAGAATAAGACTATGTTGAACTTGCACATTACTTTAATATTTTTGCATTTTTATCTCTTTTGTATGGAAATATAATCTTATTTTCCTTTTAATATTCTACACAAACTATGTCTTTAAAATTCTCTTTTATGCATTTTTGCCAAGGAATTCACCAGGTTTGGACACTTGGCATGCTCTAATTTGCTGCTCATTAACTGGCCTGAGAACTCTGCCATAACCCTAGTTTACTTGGAGATTTGGAGAGAACTTAGTCTCTAGATCTCTGAATCATTACCTTAACCCATAGTTTACTTAGAGACTTGGAAATAAACCTTAGTCTCTAAGTCTCTAGATAAAATCAACCTCGACCCTGCTCTAACCATAGTTTATCTTGTATAGTGTATCTCTGAATCTCTGATAGATTTAGATTTAACCTTGGGTTTTCTCTAAGATTGCAAATGAGCCCTTGATCTTGATCTCCATCTAATTGTTGGGGCTCAATATTGAAATGATAGGCAGTTGACTATTTGCATTTGGATATTTGACTTGCGGTAAGTTGACTGCCAGTCGCTGAATCTCCCATGCTTTCTGACTTAACTGCTAGCATCTAGTGACCTATCACATGGTTATTTGATGGTTACCTCTTGATCTATGAATTTTATCTTTAACCATAGTTTTCTTGCGTGAATTCACGACCATTCACCACTTGTCTGCCACATCATTCTTCATCTGGCCTCTTGCGTCACCGCGTGATCTGATCAAGCACACTTCTGACATCAGTGCGCGATCACGCCCCTAACACCACCTATTACCATTGCCACTTGTATTCAAAATTAGGTCCTCTTTGATCACCAACATGTTTCCCAAGGTGCCACCTACATGCGAATGGAGAGCCTTCTGATCTTTCTCACAATACACTATGTTTGTGTTTTTCCCTTTATACATCTAAAATTTCACTTATGGGATCGATGTGGGTTTAATCCCATATGAATTTTTAAAGCCTACCTTCATATTGGACCCAAAATTATGGGACCCACCACCATATTCACTCTTATAGCCAAGGGGGCTGCCAATGGGACTTTTGGCTCTTATTCAAATAAGTATGCAAGTGCTACAGTATAAAAACATTATAAAACCCCACCCATGAGCAATGTGGGATAAAGCACTTTTCCATTTTTCAATTTTTTTAAGCTCCTCCCCATACTGTTCTGTGCAACTCCTTTTGGTCTTACACTTGCTTCTTGCATTTGATTTAATAACAATGTTTTAATTCCTTTCCATTTTCCTTGTTGAATGAGCAGCAGCTCAAGTTACTCCATCATTCATTATGCAACATGCAATACCTTTGCATCGCCCAGTGCAGCCTATCTTGTTTCACCTGCAATACCATTGAAATGAATTTTTTTGTTCTACTTCCTCTAGCATGATGCACAAGGTGTCAAATATTCCTCCTAGCCCTCCATCATATGTCTGAGCAGAATTTTAATGTGAGTTTTCAACTTCCATTTTTATCTCCTTTATCCTGCACAAGGTTTTGGAAATGATGCTTAGACCTTTGTTGATTTAATTTTCACATGCTTCCGAATTGATGTTATGCACGGGCTTTCTTAAACAAAACAATGAGAAGCCTCTTCACATTGCACAACTCCTTCCTTCATGTTCTGCGTAGGGTCATCTTAATTTTTTTTGTAATGTTTTTGGCACATTGTGCAACCCTCTGCTTTGGAATTTTTCAATGTTTTAACTTCTCCATGCTCTCACATTGATATTTCCACCTCCCAATTGCAATTTAATTGTTCTGTTTTAAAATATCCATGTGTAGCCTTCTATTCTTGATATTGTGAAGGGTATTGTTAAATAATGTACCATGGGGGCCCATGTTAATGTTGCATAGACCTATTCTCTCTCATTGCGCAGCCTCTTGTGGAGGCATTTATGGAAAAAAATGCCACCACTCCTTTACTTGCACTAACCACTTCAAAATTTTCTTTGGTTTCAAGAGAATTTTAAAAAGTCTTCTGTCAATCAAGTGTGGACAGCCCCCATCCTCTTTCAATGCACTGGCTTTCTTGGCTGGCATTTTCCTAATAGTTCACAAGACTTGTTTTTGCTTCCACCTTTGCATTCATATTTCCCTTTCATTTAAAACTAACTTGCATGGTTCTCATTGTATGGTTTTCAACATTTGATGTTTTGTATTATACTTTGTTTTTCAATCAATAATAATACTTTGCTCTAGCTAGTTTCATTGACTATTTCAATGCTTTTGAAATCGATGCCTATTGTCCATGCATTATTATTTTTCCCACAGTCAGCTTTATTGGTGTATATCCATAAGTTCATTTAAATCACAAAATAATTTAAAATAACTTAATATACTTTTAAAACCTCATAATCTGAGCATCTAACCTCACAAACAAATCACAAGTCCCTGGGAGCTAGTTCGAGGATTGTCACTCCTAAAAGCCACTTTCATATTTGATAAATCAACATTAATCAACTATGAAATTTAGATAATAAAACATTAAGCTTGTGATCACTTAGAACTGACTTTTACAATCTTGCAAATTGAACTTAATAATAATATCTAGCCTATGGAACTGGCTTTAAGAACTCACTAGAGGGCCTCCTTAAGCTCTCAAATATAGAACATATGAAGTATTTTATGTTTACTACCACCCTGAAAAAACATATCTCAATGATGCCTTCTGAAGCAAGATATTTTAAACTCTCAAGTTAACAACTTTCACAAACTGCAAATGCACTTTGTCAAAACACATGCAAACTGACTTAGGATTCACTTCTACAAAATTATCAAAATATGTCCTAAGACTTAACCACTGGTTCAATTATTACACTTACATTAAAATACTATAAATACATTATTGGAATCCTAAGACAACCATCTGATATGAATCTTTTAAAAATAACAACTCCACAAAATTTATTTTGTTTAGCACCGACAATCTTCATAAGACACCCTCATATTTGATTTCAAAAACCAATCAAAGATACTCTTATAGTTAGATACCTGGAACATAGATTCACCTTCACATAGGGAATATGAATCTACTATCAACTTTCTCTTATGATTAACTGATCAATTGACATCATCCTTCAAAGTCATCTCTTCAATACCTTTTAAACTCAAACATAGTAATAATGCAGAAACTAGATTTGGAAAGGGTTGGGCAAAGTTGTCAAATAGATTAAAAATAGTCTAGAAATATTCAAGGAAGTACATTTCCAATTTTTCAATGCAACAGAGAAACCAACTCTTCAATATCTTGAACTAGGCACAAATGGCGGGACCTCAAAGTAAGACACTTAGAATTCTGCATTTTCACACGTGGTAAACCAAAATATAATGCAAATGGAAAGGCTTAAGAAAAGTTATCAAATGAGCTTACATGGGTTTGAAAATTGGGATATATACTTATTTCCATGCCTTAAAAATAATGCAAAAGCCCTTATATCTTGACTAACAACCATACATTAGATACAAGCCTTTGAAGTGGGTCATTTAGGAAAATCTAAATAAGTGCAAAGTGCAGGACTGTGTAACTACCTCCAAATGACTACCTTTAAAACACATCAAAAATGAAAGCCAATAGCTGAAACCCATTACATTTTCCAAATGAAAGGTGCTAAACACACTCTCCAAGTAGTATCTCATGAAAAATAATCAGGTCACTTGCTACTTGGATCCAAACTTGGCTTCTCATGAAATGTTTTTAGGGAAAAAACATACACTTAGAGAAATTTTTAGTATAGTAAGTTTAAAATGTACCTAAATTTTTGAGTTCCAACAGTGTCTCTAACTGAGGAAACGTGACCCATCTGGGTATGTAGAGAACCTTACAATCTCATGGTTAAAGCAGACCAATCAACAACAAATTATATCATTTCCCTCTCTTCTCTTTTCCAACTCAAAAAATTTGTAACCCCTTATTGAAAGAAAACACACCACACAATTGAAAAGAAAGTGACTATACATACAAGGGAATTATTTATAAAAGTCCCAAAGGCCAAAATCTAGTATCACCTCTTACCTCTGTCATACATCTGATTCTTATCTCCATAGATCAAAGGAAAACTGAAACTACTACTTCCACGTGTCTGATAAAAAATATTGCCATTCCCCTTCAACATATTAAAAAAAGATGATCAACAACCTCACCATCACTTGGTAAAACAAAGTCACTGAATCACTATGAATTTTGATCATTGTGTAACATCAAAACATCACACCCTTCACTGTTAGTCACTTTATGAAAGAAGAAACATTCTAGCTCATTCAGATGGAAGGAAAAGTTTGCATACTGGAAATTAGTTTGCACAAAAGAACACAATTATTTTACATCAACACTTTTCAAACTAAAATAGAACGTCTCGAAACAAAAATTTGACTCCATAAAATCAGGGGTAGCTTGCTAATCAAAAATCTTATCAGGGTATTCTAAAAAAGTATTATTAACCAATGGCTTATCTTTTATTTGTAAATCTGAGAACACACATTAAAATTTCTCTCTTTTTTCAGCATCATGGCTTAAACAAGAATAAATAATACTAGGTTCAAGAAAATTTGAATCCATACTAGTACATAAATCATCATATTCATCATATATGACAACAACAAATTCATCAGAATCACATGTACTCTTAACTTGCATATTGTTTGCTTCAAAAATAGGAGAAGGAAACTCAACATGTTTTCAACATTTCATGCCCTCACTAACATCATCTTCATCAAAACATATATCCTTTTGGCATGAAATTCTATAGTCATATTTAGAAGTCTATCTCTAAAAATCAGCAGCTAAGAGTTCTGAGATTTTCTCACTGCTTAGTAGGCATTGGAATTCTTGCTCACTTTCTTTGGTCTCTTTCTTAGTGTTGAATACATCTTCCTGAATGGAAAAAAGGATCAAGATATCTTGGCTAGTGTTATTTTGGGCAAAGAAATCACCGCAAAAACTTAAATCCACATCATAGTCATCTTGTTGATGTTGACATAGAATTTATTCAAACTGAAACAAGAAATCTGCATTGTTATGCTGAGAAAAGAACAGTCTACAAACTCAAAAGGAACATTTCCAGCTACAGATTCATCTTCATTGTCTTTCTGTTCATAGACTTCATTATCAACATTATAATCACCTTCATCATCACAAGTAGACTCATCATCTTCTACGTAACTAAATTCAGATTCAACATCCTCTGCATTTTCAAATTCTGATTTCTCAATTGAATCTATCCACTCTATAGAATGTTCAATTGCTTTTTCTCTAAGGGATGCAGACCAACTGACTGATTCAGGCACACAGATCTCTAAAAACCAATCTATCCATGGTAATTTTGGAAACTCAATGTCTTCTTTAATCTTATCAACAACATTATGAAACCTTTGATCAAACAAATAGCATGATTCTTTCTTCCTTTTTCCTACCCTTAGTCTTAACATCAATAGGGATTTCTCTTATATTATTTTCTATTATAATACATTATCTCTATTAGATTTTTCAAGCTCCGACTGATAAATATCAGATATAGGAAAATCATATTGATCCATTGGAACCAGACCTTCCATTTGACCATTCATTTAACAAAAACTTATTATGTCATAAAATTTTTTATCTGACTTTATGAAATCATTTTCCTTAAATAACAACATCATAGTTCTAATTTGGTAAATGAACTCTTAAAAACATGAAGTACGGAAAATTTTAGATCAATTTTCCCTTTTCTCTTAGTGAATTCTTCACTTTATAAGGGGATTTTCTTTCTTATAAAAATAGAGGATTACCTGGACAAAATTTGTAGTTGTTCTTTCTTCTTCTTTACTGGATATAGGGAAGATCTAGAGCCTTTTTTGTACATCCATCAGATTATTTTCTCGTAGAATTGCCACCTCCTTGCAGAGGAAGATTTTAAACAACCATGTGCTATTAGAAACTACTTTTAATTTTGGGTTTTCTCTAACTAGCAAAGTCACATAATCCCTTTTTCAAGTTTCTGCAAATAAAAATACTTTCTAGACTGTTCCTTCACAGATCTGAAACAAATTTGAGATTCTTTTCTTGCACTCTTTCTTGTAATCATATTTGATTATTGATTCTGCCAAGAAAGGAAACAAACATCTTAAAATTGCTGATCTTCAACTTCAAATAACAACCGATAATTACAGTTTAACACTGGCAAAAAACAACCAATATTCTCTAAATTTAACACAGTCACCACCCACGACAAGTATGGGATTAATATTCACAAATTGGTCAAGAAATGGTAAACAAATGATTAGCTCCTATGAGCTTATAACCTTCACTTCTTCAGCAGATTATATTTTTGGGTTAATTCCAAAATACTTTACTATTCCCTAGTAGAGTCGCTAATTTTTTAGTGTGACTCGGATGGGAAAACTCAATCTAAAATTTGATTTAACTTTTAAAATAACAACAAAGATTTTCTGAAAAGCTTCAACAAGATTTTTCCATCTCTAACCCTAGTAGAGTCGCCAATTTGTTAGACATTTTTCTTGCAGAGTCAAAATATATCAATAAGTGACCAACTCTATAGCTCCCAGCCTCTGATTCTAAGAAGACAAAGTCTAATTAATGAGGATAAAACATCCTCCTTCACTTTGAGCTCCATATCACTTAGGTGGGTATTACCTAATCTTCACACACAAGAATCTTTTATAAAAAATACAAGCTTTTAGATATATAACTTGATGACCATATGGAAAGACATGTTGTCAATTAGTACCAAAACACTTAGTCATCAGAGAGGTGACTAGGCAAGCAGTGCAACTCAAGCAGTTATAGTGTAACCCGAGCAATGGCAGTGTCAACCGAGTAGACAGTGGAAATCAGTATTACCGGAGTGATCAATATCATCTGAGTACATGGTGTAGCCAGAGTGCGAGAGTTTACTATGTTGCCCAGGTGCTAGTATATTACTCTAGTGGATTACTGGACCCAACTAAATTTTTTTGGCCGACTTAGCTTATATTGTTTGATATTAATTTATCTTTTGGAAGCCAACATACAAAAGTATTTGATTTGGATAAGGTATATATGTAAGGTTCTTTTGTTTATCCAAGAAGTGGTGTGGACCAAGTGTATATACGAATATGAAGTGGCAGACTGATTAAAGAGGCTACAATAGTATAAATAACAATAGAGACTCATCTATCACATTCATGTGATTAGTATTATATCATCGGATCTTATTTAGTAAACTAGAGTTGCATGGAAGATCATCTCTTGGTTCATCCTAGCAGGTACATCAGCAAAATCCTCTAACAAGGTGGACTTAATAGTTCTTTACAAATATCATAATAGAGTTGCATACTTTATTGTATTGTACAAATCCTTTCACAAGGTGGACCTAACAATCCTTATCGCTCCTAACAGGGTAGACCATCAGAGTGGTCAATTGTAAGCTTTAACAACATAAATTTATATGCACAGTAATAAATCTTGCAGGTACCATCCCCACCCTAGTTTTACTTTCTATTTGGAAGGTTTCTGGGTAACCAAATATTGTGTCAAGTGTTGTGGATGTTTTATTGATTTTCTTTTTCATGCATGTGCATCAGATTAGATAAGCTAATAAAGGATTAAAGAGATTAAGTTTTATTGGTTCATGATTCACCCCCCTCTTAGTCACCTAGCCTCAATATATTTCCAACAATTGGTATCAGAGATGAAGGTTCTCTTATCATAAGTTTAATGGCTTTAGTAAAGATCAGAGGCAATATAAATATACAAACTAGAGAAAGCCATTGAAAATGAAAAGATATATCTACAAGTGGCCATGGGTCAGATCAAAAAACTCAAGGAGCAGCTCTCTCTTTCCCTGAAAAGAAGAAAAAATTTAGCAATACAGATGAATAACAAAAGTTACATAGAAGAAAGAATTGAAGACTTATGCAATGAAATAAGTTCTAAAAAAGTAGATGCATCCATTGAAGACTTACTTGCAAAGAATCTCAATCTACATGAAGAAGTCATAAATTTGAAAAGAGAACAAGAAATTCATTCAGTCAAAATATGTGAAGTCATGGAACAAAAGAGCCAAGCAGAAAATGACAGAGAAATGGCACAAGAAGTTAAAAGATTGCTAAGTAAAAAATTAGAGGAAAAATAAAATGAAATCCACTATTTGTCACTCAGCAAGAAGATATGATAAATCAACTTAGTAATGCAAATCAAGAAGTTATCAATCTAAGGACATAAAATTAAAGACAACAGAATGATCTTAGTACTGAAAGGAAAAACAATGAGAGTATAATGAATTCATAAGATAACATGGATCAGTTGACAGAGAAAACTCAACTTAGACATCATGGACAAACTGGATTACATTATATTGAACAAGCTGAATCCTCACAACAAGGAACTCAAAAGAATATTAAACATACTTGTAATCATTGTGGCAAGTTAGGGCACACAAAAAATAAGTGTTGGAGCAATGGAAAGTCAAAGTTTAAAGGTAAATGCTATAAATGCAACAGACATGGACATAGGGCAAGTGAATGCACTGAGAAACCTAAGTTTGAAGGAAAATATTTCAATTGTAACAAGAAAGGTCACAATATTACGAGTGCAGGACTAATAAATGGAACCGATGAACAACTAGCAAAAGCAATTTTTGGCTGGGATTACAACACATGGATAAGATGTTATCATTGTGGTGAATATGGTGCATATTGGTGTAAATTGTGTGAAGAATCACCTTAGAAAAAGGAATCCTACTAAGAGATGTTATTTGTGTAAATAATTCGGTCATCTAAGAAAGAATTGCATGAACAGAGAAAAAGTGGATAATAGTTTTGAGAAAGGCAAAAAAAAAGTTTTTGAAATCAGAAATCAGATGAGTCAGTAGTGATTAAGGAAATATCCTGAGAATTTAGATCAAAACAATGAAGGATCGAATGGCACCCAAAGTAGTGAATTGGGTGGATCTACCATCTCTAAATAAATATGCAAGGAGACAACTAGAACTGTGCATACAAGCCATCATACATAAGTTCTAGACATGATAGCATGTCAAAATCAGCATATTGATGCACTAGGACACATTATGGCTCTAACCGAGTCAGGATCTCAGTCACATCCAAGTTACACATGCTTAACTAAGTTAAGTTGGGTTGTATGGTTTTGAGGATGCAGAAGTCAGTTTTCACTGAGCTTCATTCCGAGCTATTCCAGCTACCATATACAGAGAATTTAATGAAAACCCAATGGTAAAATCTCTTATATAAGGTGAATTGGAAGTGTTATTATTTACAAATTTTTTAGTTTGCTAAGTGATTTAGATCCATAAGAAATTCAGAATGAATTTGTGTTTGAAAGATTTAAGTTGCAAAGTTTTATCAAACCTTTGAGCATTATGGCATCTACATCCAAAAACAAGGTTAAGAAAGGATCTGAGATATTGGTGAGGAATGTTGTCTGCGAACCTCCAAATTTTAAGCTACATCCAGCGATTGCAGAGGAGATAGATCCTATGGGAGCTCATTCCTAGATTCCTTGAAAGGTACTATTGATCAATGACATCAGAGCCTTCTATCATTGCACCATTCAATAGCTAGGGACATTGGAAAAAAACCAAAGAATATGAGAAACTACGTGAAGCTAGGAATCTGAAGCCAAAACATAAACACCTCAAAGTCAAGGGTTTGATTCATATCATACATATGCCACATAATTTCCAAGTTAAGTGGATTAGGTTTGTTCTGAGCCCTGTTCACGACATACAACTATGGCTGGAGCAACTAGTGAATATTACCAAGAAAATGGTACATCATGTGACAGGGTATCCTATGCTTGACAAGCCAAAAGCTACCAAAATCCTACCCCAGGATGATCTAGCTAAGAATAATCTTTCTGAGTGGGATAAAAGAGGCATGAGATTGAATGGAGTTATAGATATGGAATTGAATTTTGGGATTCATGTTATTGCACACAAAAACTATAGTTCTAGCAGACCAAATAGTGTACCATGTGAGGCTGTGGACTTGGCATACAAAGTGGTCAAGAACAACCTTGCATTCGACCTTGCCGAGTTGCAGCTCATCCAATTTAGAAAGAACATGGAAAGCATCTAGGCATAAAATGAAAATCCCTATAAGTTTGGTTCACTTCTAGTCTGCATATTCTTTTATATTCAAAAGTTTTTCCCTTGCAAAGGAACAGTTGTTTGGAAGAAGGACAAACCCATAGTCTATCAGATAAATGATTTCATAACAGAATTAGGAGATAATTTTAAGAGCATCCTGGATGCATACTTTGAGGATTTAATACTTTAAGAATTTCAGACAGAAGATGCAGAATAGATATAGGATCCCTAAACGATTGGTAGAGGATTACAAAGATGATACTTGCTTCCTAGTTGATAGGGATAATGTATACATTCAGGCAGTCAAGCCTAGGGTTGCATAGGTGAAACATCTTACATATGAGGTTAACAATGATGAGACCAAAGACATCATTGAGGCTCTTGTGAATGAGCATGTTTATCCCAAAGAACCATAATTTGGTACTTATGAAGAAGCAAAGGGTAGAATTTCATTGGAGATTGAAATTCCTAAGATCTTGAAGAGAGGAAAGAAAATGTTAGAGAAGCTTGAAAAGAAGTATGGAAAGACTTCAGACTCTCCTCCTTCTATCATTGAAAGAAAATAAGATGAAATCAACATAGAAGATGTTGAGCCTGATGAGGAAGAAGAGAAAGAAGCAGAACCTCCTATTAAGAAGAAGAAGGTAGCCCCCAAGAAGAAAACAAAGATCTCTGCCCTTGTCGTCATGTAGGCATACTTCCAGTCCCCCAATTTTTGAACTTTTAAAGTCACCTCCCATGGGATATTTCCCACAACATTCTTGAATTTTCCTCTAACATGTCACTGTGAAGGATGAAGAATAAACTTTTGATATGGAGACGCAAAAGCCATGTTCAAAGAGTTCAAAATTCAAGTTCATTGCCTCGGTTTAGAATTCCAAATTCAGTTTGAAAAGAGAGGCAGAATTGGAATTGGCATTGGAATGCAGAAGTGGAATTAGAAAACAGAATTATCATTGGAATGCAGAAGCGGAATTGGGATGTAGAAGCGGAAAATGAGAAATCTGTTGCACATTTCTCCCTTCAAAGGTAAATTTCCGCCATGAACGAATTGGAGAATTCCATGACCAGTGAGCCGATAGCAAAGAAGAAAAATTGCTTGTTAGTCATTTACAAAGTATAGTTGTTACTAGAATGTGCAAATCTCACCTAAAACAAAGAAGCAGAAAACTAAGAACTTGATGCACTTTTCGATCTTCATTTGGGATTTTCCGCGAGGAGGAGCCAAATTGAAAATTTCTGCCAAGGCACGAACAGGTCTGATTGTAAATTGAAGTTTGATGAATTTGATTGTTTTTAAAATGAAGAACGAAATGGATTGATAAAAAACTTAAGGAAGAGTCAATGAAGAGAAATCCCAAGTTGCAGAAAACTAGAAGTTGGGTGCACATTTTGCAGTCAGTTCAGGTTTTTATGCCAGAGGAGAAGTCCATATTCAATTCTCCGTCAGAGGCATTAGAAGCAATTTTTCACAAGTCTTGATAATTAGCAGGAGTCCTTCACTAGATATGGCTTCACGAATTTTGCTAATGGAATTTCCAAGGCACTTGACACTTTAAATGTTGACAGAGGCATTATGAAAATAAATTGTGAAGAACCCGAAAGAAGCTTTCAAATGTTTAAAGAAATTCACCGGAATGAGATGCGTTGGCATAAGCCAAATGGGTGAAAGGTGAAAGTGGAGAAGTTCATTTGTGATTCTCGAAATCAATGACTATACAAGAATTTTAATGTATTAGCTTATCCCATGTTTTGGTTGAACAAAAGAGACACCAAATTGGGAAATACCAATGCCACCATGAACAGAATGAAGCAGTGATAAAGAGCAATTAAAAGTGTCTACCGGTGAAATGTTGATAGAATTCCAGATGAAAAACACATCGAGTTCACCTATGAGGCTTGACCCATGATCCACAGGCTGCCTACCCTGTGGAAAGCTCTCGAGGCTCGGGTTTGATATGATTCCAAGATAATCGATCACCGTTCCAAGAAGTTCATGAATATCCTACACCGAGTACATTAAAGTCAAGCATACAGTGTATCCGGTGTATAAATATAAATAATGATGATATCGAGCATGCAAATTGAGAAGTTGACCGACATTTCACAATGAGCCATATATGGAAATTATACTATTGGCGAACCTCATCTGTAACAAAATGACCGAGAGTTGAAAAATGGATAGCGCATATGATATGGAAATGTCCAAAGTGGAACCCAGATGACAAAATCCCGACCCCCGATCCAAAATAAAACTATATATACAACAGAATTGTATATGCCACATTGAGTGAAGATTTATTGAATTTACTATTCGCCCTACATGGATATAAGCTAACATGTAGGCTTCTGGTCTCACTCTTCAAGTTAAAATTGGTTGAGCTCATGAGTGAAGATCAATGATCTTCTTCACTTCCATCACAGAAAATCTCATCACTTAGCTTTGGTCTGGTTCGAGTAACTTAGTTTAATCGACATCCCATGACATTTTTGTATAAGAGTTCTCTCACAGATGAAGAGTGTGATCATCTCATAGCATCGTTGAGGGGCAAGTTGGAGAAGTCCATAGTTTCAGACAATGAGAACTAAGAAATCAATGACATACCTTCAATATTGGACAGCTCAAAGCATCTAAGAATAGTTTAGAATGTAGACTATGTGTCAACCATGTCTTCATTTTTCATATCTGACAGTATGATATTATTAACAAACTCAAATGAAATACAAACAGGGAATCACCAAGTCTCAAATGCAAAGAAGATGTTAAGCACAAAGAAATGCAGAGCATTGCGGAAATAGGGCGGTGTTGATTAAGATATAATATATGCAAGGAGTGGATACAGTACAATCCAGAGGCAATCTTGGATCAATGATTTGGTGATACTCCAAAAATCTCGCAGGTTGATATCAAATAGTTGAGGTTGAACTCACTAATTCACAAGGATATTCATTGGAAGTCAATTGCAACAGGGGATGGAGTAGTAATGGTGACCGAGGACACTCAAAAAATAGGAAACTCTCTAAAAATCCGGTCAAATTGAAATTGAGAAATCATCGGTTAGTGTCGATACATATGGGACACTTGGCTGAGACATTTGGATACTACACTCTCTAAGAATCACCTAGCACACAAAATCTGTTAAAGTGACACCTAAGATATGGAAAAATACGTGGAGAATATTTTCATCAAGCATATGAATTCTACGTGACATGTGGTGTTTTGAATACAGTTATTAATAATGTTGTATATTTGAGAAAATATCCAACACATTCGTGGTTTGAATACAACTCGTGTATAGGTGTAAAAAAGAGTGAAGGACATAATAATCGGGATTTTCCCCAAAAATGAGCGCTCAGGATTAAAACGTGGGGGCTTTTGTGTTTTCCATTAAAAAGGGGGAATTACTAATGAAAGTCATTGAAGATATGAAGGGGCTATTGCATAAGTTAAATAAAGTTATAAAAAGAACTTTATCATTGACTAGAAATTGAAAAGCCAAAAGAAAGAATCAGTTACACATGGGAACAGTTACAAATTGAAAGGCTACCGTGAAACTGAAGAGACATGAAGAAGAGAACTAAACAGTTAAGGAGGCAAATCTATTTATTTTAAATTATTTTCTGTTAGGAAGTTCTTTTCTATAAAAGTAAGAGTGCTGGAGTAGGGGGAAGATGACATTTTCATTCTTGCATTTCATTTTATGCTTTGGAGATATTTGTTCTAGTTTTGTAATAGATTTGGCAATAAGTTGTAAGCAAGTAAAATCTGAGTATTCTTATTTGTTGTGTCTAAAACAAAGAAGAGTTTTTCTTCAAATCAGAGAGTTTGGGTATTATTTTCTGAATATTCAATGAGAGCATTTTTGTATTTGGTTTTGGAAATTATCTTGCATCTTGTGTCAAATGGTGAATGTTATGTAGTTGAGAGCATTTGCATGCATTCCTATTGCAAGAATTTGAATATTAAATCTTCATGCCTTCATTACATTTGCATAATTAGCATTCATAGTTGCATTACCAATGTCAAGGAGTCATAAGATGTATGGATTTCTAGGGTTGGCTAGGTTTAAGGTTGAATTTACTGCCTAAGTTGGTTCTATCTAGGGCTGGCTTGGTTTTCGTCTTCCATTCTCAAGTTAAGAACGTACCTAGTTAGTTTAGGAATAAAAAAATTCATTGAATATCATTCATAAGGGAGCAATACCTTTCAATTCAGAGGAAATCTATCAACCTAGTGATAGATTATGCTACTGTTGGTATCAAATTATTTCTCACAGATTTGGCAATTTGAGAGTTAAATTGAAAAGAACTATTTAATTGCCAACAGAGTTTTGGTGAGTCTACTATGGAGGCAGAAAAGAAAGTTAGTGCTAAATATTGTTTCCTCAGTTTTATAATTATTATCTCTGCTAGAGATTGGCGACTCTGTTTTGGTTTCTCATAATTTTTGGTTGAAGAGTCTAGTGCTTTCATTTTTAGAATTATTATTATCTCTACTTTCAGGGGATTGGCAACTCTGATTGAAAAAGACCATGCCCATTGAAGTTGTGAAAAGAGGAAGTCCAAATCCTTATTTTATTGAACTTCATCAAATGCATGATCTTGTATTGCGTGATTTATTTGATGCTTTTAGAGAAAGCATTACTCGCAGGAGAAAAAATGAGTTTGAGCATTGAAGAAGACCATGTACTAGTTCTATTATGGTGAAGTGTTTGTGCCAGGTTTCACAAGATGAAAGAGCTAGAAGTGAAAACGAAGTTGTTGCAACATTGTGAGAAAAGAGTGTTGCAGTTAAGTGAAGACTTGAAGGTGGATGATGATGAAGTTTCAGAAGTTCCACATGACCTTGTGTCGTATATTTTTTCTGTCTTGATTGAACAAGAGGTTGAACCAAGAAAACAAACTAGAAAGATGCCTACATCCGAAGAGATAAATGCTGAAAGTGATCCAAATCTACAATTTATTTGGACTGCTTTTAAACAAAGTATTACTGAAGCTGAAAAGAAAGGATTGATTTTATCCGAAGATCATCAATCTACCTTGATGCTAAACTGCATGATTCAAAGATATTTTAATGTTGAAGACCAAAGAAAGGGGAATTTGTTCCAGAAAATATACATGAAGAAATATCAGTAAGGAAACCATATTTGAAGATTGCTTTGTTCTAGAAAAGCAAGAAGTACTCCAGTTTTTGGAAGCACAAATTTCAGTGAACAAAGACATCCTTGACATCGACAAGGAATTGGTAAGCAAAATTGAAAAAGAAGATTCGCCTACACTCTCTTTTCCTTCTGATATTAAAAGTTTCAGATTTGAAGAAAATAAGGACAACCTTCTACATGAAGTCTCTTTCAATAATAGTTCTATGGTTAATGCACTTCCAGAATATGAAAAGTTTGACTTCGTTGAAGATTATAGAAAAAATGATTTTTGATTTGTGAAAGTTCGTAATGATCCTATGTTAGAATCTATTTTTTTTTAAGACAATACAATGCTAGACCTTCTTGATGAATCTTGTATTGAAGAGAAAGTGGATTTATGTTTTGTCAAGTCTTAAAATATGGGTGAAGAAATGGTAAGCAAGGTAGAAGAGGAAAATTTGTCCATGCTTTCTTTTGTTCCTGATTTTGAAACTTTTAAGTTTGAAGAAGATATTGCTAAAGAAGATTTTCAATCTGCACAAATTGATATTGAGTCCATGTTAGAATCGGTTTATTTTGAAGGTAATGCAACATTCGGTTCTCTTGAAGAAATTGGTAATAGAAAGGAGGTTGAATTACGTTTAGATGAATATCATGCTAAGTTTGAAAATGTGGTTAAGGAAGCAGTTGCAAGAACAAATTTGAACAAAGATTTTCTATGGCTAATGGAGTGCTGCAACATCATGAAGAAGATAAAGAGCCAGATTACATTTTTCAGTCATGAAATGGAAGTTAATCATTTTTTGGAGCTGACTAAATGTAAGTTTTCTTCTATAGCTGATTCAGGTGCAAACTCTTTAAATTGGGATAAAGATTTTTTAGACTTGATAAATGTAAAGAATAATGAAGATATTTCAATCTGGATTGACCCTATGTGCGATGAAGAATCATTTTATTTCAATCTTGA
The DNA here is from genome assembly GCA_018584345.1 of Thuja plicata. Classification (NCBI taxonomy): domain Eukaryota; kingdom Viridiplantae; phylum Streptophyta; class Pinopsida; order Cupressales; family Cupressaceae; genus Thuja; species Thuja plicata. The sequence continues at coordinate 140,581 of MU223264.1, forward strand.
TTTTAAATCTGAAAGTTCTATTAAAGATCATGTTGAATTTTAGTATGATGCCGTAACTTTTCCAAAATCATTCGAATATTCTGATTTTGCCAACCTTAGTTTATCTTCTGAAATTTCTCTAAAAAATGATCATGTTGAAAGTCTGGAATGTGAGTATGTTGCAATACCTTTATGAGAAAGTTGTGATTATGGTTCTTTTCAGCATAGAGTAGTGGAATGTTTTAAAAGTTATGTGTAGGATAATTCTTAAAAGTCAAAGGTCTATGATGAAGCATGGTTATTTGGAGGAGATTTCTGGGTCACATATTTTTAGCATGCTTCTGAATTCACTTTCAGTTATGATGAAGTTGTCAAAAGGCAATGGTTTTGTTGTAGCTTTTTGAAGCACAAGTTTCTTTTTCGGAAAGGTTCATACTTCTCCTTCCTGTTAATGGTCATGTGTGATTTTCTTCCTGCTTTCTCTTCTCTTGGTGATTTTTCCTCACCTGTTTGTAAATAATTTTTCCTTTGTAAGTTTTAGTTTGCTTAGCTTAGCCTTTCCCGATTTCTCAATTTTTGTTTTGGCCCTGCTCCCCTTTGCCCTCCTGACAAGCAGCTCTTTGTCATCCTCATTTTGCCTACACTCTATAGCATGATGGATAAGGAAATTGTCTTGTGCTAGAGATACTAGATTCTTTATGTACTTTGCAACACATAATCCCCATTTAGAGCCAGCTATAGGTGTACTTCCAGTCCCCTAATTTTTGAACTTTTAAAGTCGTCTCTCATAGGAGATTTCCCACAACATTCCCAAATTTTCCTCCAACATGTCATTGTGAAGAATGAAGATTAAAGTTTTGATATGAAGATGCAAAAACAATGTTCAAAGAGTTCAGATATCAAGTTCATTACCTCGGTTCAGAATTCCAAATTCAATTTGAAAAGAGAAGCAGAATTGGAATTTGCATTAGAATGTAGAAGTAGAATTGGAAAATAGAATTGGCATTGGAATGTAGAAGTGGAATTAGGATGTACAAGCAGAAAATGAGAAATATGTTGCACTTTTCTCCTTTCGAAGGTAAAATTCTGCCATGAATGAATTGGAGCATTCCATGACCAGTGACCAGATAGCGACGAATAAAAATTGCTTGTTAGTCATTTATAAATTATAGCTATTACTAGAATGTGCAAATCTCACCTACAACAAAGAAGTAGAAAACTGAGAACTTGATGCACTTTTTGACCTTCATTTGGGATTTTCCGTGAGGAAAAGCCAAATTGAAAATTTCTGCCAAAGCATGAACAGGTCCAATTATAAATTGAAGTTTGATGAATTCAATTGTTTTGACAATGAAGAATAAAATGGATTGATCTAAAACATAAGGAAGAGTCAATGGAGAGAAATCTTGAGTTGTGGAAAAATGGAAGTCGGGTGCACATTTCACAGTTAGTTTGAGTTTTTTCTCTAGAGGAGAAGTCAATATTCAATTCTCTACTAGAGGCATTAGAATCCATTTATCCCAAGTCTTGATAATTAGCAGGAGTCCTTAACCAGATATGGCTTTATTTACTTTTGCTAACGGAATGGCCAAGGCACTCGACACTTTAAACTTTGGCAGAGGCATTATGAAAATAAATTGTGAAGAATCTGAAAGAAGCTTTCAAATGTTTAATCAAATTCACCAGAATGAGTTGCATTACCGTAAGCCAAATGGGTGAAAGGTGAAAGTAGAGAAGTTAATTTCTAATTCTCCGAATCAATGACTATAGAAGCATTTTAATGCATTAGCTAAGCCCCTATTTTGGTTGAACAAAAGAGACAATGAATTGGGAAATACTGATGCCACCATGAACAAAATGAAGTAGTGATAAAGAGCAATTAAAAGTGTCTACCAGTGAATTGTTGACAAAATTCCAAATGACAAACACATCAAGTTCACCTATGAGGCTCGACCCATGATCCACAGGCTGCCTACCATGTGGAAAGCTCTTGAGGCTCGGGTTTGATATGATTCTAAGATAATCTATTGCCATTCCTAGAATTTCATGAATATCCTGCACCAAGCACATTAAAGTCAAGAATACAATGTATGTTGTATATAAATCTAAATAGTGATGTTATCGAGCATGCAAATTGATAATATGACTAACACTTCATAGTGAGTAGGATATGGAAATTATACTATTGGTGACCCTCCTCTGCAAAAAAATGACCAAGAGTTGATAAATGGAACACACATATCATATGGAAATGTCCAAAGTGGAAGTTGAATGACAAAATCCCGACCCCCGATCCAAAATCAAACTGTGTATACAATAGAATTGTAGATGCTGCATTGAGTGAAGATTTATTGAAGTTCATATTCGCTCTATATGGATATAAGATAACATGCAGGCTTCTGGTCCCACTCTTCAAGTTAAAATTGGTTGAGCTCATGAGTGAAGAGAAATGATCCACTTCACTTCCATCACCGAAAATCTCATCACTTGGCTTTGATCTGGTTCAAGTAAATTAGTTGAATCAATATCCAATGACATTTTTGTATAGGAGCTCTCTCATAGATGAAGAGTATGATAATCTCATAGTATCATCGAGGGAGAAGTTGGAGAAGTCCATGGTTGTAGACAATGACCACTAAGGAATCAATGTGCTAATCCCAATGACCTACCTTCAATATTGGACAACTCAAAGCATCCAAGAACATTTTGGAATGGAGACTATGTGTCAACCATGTCTTCCTTTTTCATATCTGACAGTATGATATAATTAACGAACTCACAGGAAATAGAAATAGGAAATCACCAAGTCTCAAATACAAAGAAGATGTTAAGTACGAAGAAATGTAGAGAATTGTGGAAATAGGGAAGTGTTGTTTAACGAATAATATATGCAAGGAGTGTATATAGTACAATCTAGAGGTAATATGGGATCAATGATTTGGTGATACTCCAAAAATATCGCTGGTTGATATCATATAGCCAAGGTTGAACTCACCAATTCACAAGGATCTTCAAAGAATAGAGACATTGGAAGTCAATTGCAACAGGGGATGGAGTAGTAATGGTGACAGAGGACACTCACAAAGAAGGAAATTCTCTGCACATCCAATCAAATTGAAATTGACAAATCATCGGCTAGTGTAGATACATATGGGACACTTGGCTGAGACATTTGGCTACTAAACTCTCTAAGAATGACCTAGCACACACAATCTGTGAAAGTGACACCTAAGATATGCAAAAATACATGGAGAATATTTTAATAAAGCATATGAATTATACGTGACATATGGTGTTTTGAATACATTTATTAATAATGTTGTATATTTGAGAAAACATCCAACACATTCGTGGTTTGAATATAACTTGCGTATAGGTGTCAAAAAGAGTGAAGGAGATAATAATCAGACTTTTCCCCAAAAATGAGTGCTCGGGATTAAAACGTGGGGGCTTTTGTGCTTTTCATTAAAAAGGGGAAATTACTATTAAAAATCATCAAAGATATGAAGGGGATATTGCATAAGCTAAATAAAGTTGTAAAAAGAACTTTATCATTGACTTGAAACTAAAAAGCTGAAAGAAAGAATCAGTTACAAGTGGGAACGGTTACAAACTGAAATGCTATCGTGAAACTGAAGAGACATGAGGAAGAGAACTGAACACTCAAGGAGGCAGATCTATTTATTGTAAATTATTATTTGTTAGGAAGTTCTTCTTTTCTGCAAAATTAAGAGTGTTGGAGTAGGGGGAAGATGAAATTTTCATTCTTGCATTTCATTTTATGCATTGGATATATTTGTTCTAGTTTTGTAATAGATTTGGCAATAAGATGTAAGCAAGTAAAATCTGAGTATTCTTATTTGTTGTGTTCAAAACAAAGAAGAGTTTTGCTTCAAATCAGAGAGTTTGAGTATTATTTTCTGAATATTCAATGAGAGCATTGTTGTATTTGGTTTTGGACATTATCTTGCAACTTGGACATTATCTTGCATTCCTATTGAAAGAATATGAATATTAAATCTTCATCCCTTCATTACATTTGCATAATTATCATTCATAGTTGTATTAACAATGTCAGGGAGTCATAAGATGTATGGATTTCTGGGGTTTTCTAGGTTTAAGGTTGAATTTACTGCCTAATTTGGTTCTGTCTAGGGCTGGGTTGGTTTTCCTCTTTCATTCAAAAGTTAAGAACATATCCAGTTAGTTTAGGAATAAAATAAATTCATTGAATATCATCCATAAGGGAGCTGTACCTTTCAATTTAGAGGAAATCTGTCAACCTAGTGATAGATTATCCAATTGCTAGTATCAAATTGTTTCTCATAGATTTGGGCATTTGAGAGTTAAATTGAAAAGAACAATATGTTTACCAACACATCACTACAAGAAGCTCTAGAAGGAAACTTATATTGCCTAAGGAAGATGAAGAAGATGATACAGTCATATTCAAGAAACCCCCACTTACCTTTGAGCAGAAAATTGATGATTTTAAAGGAGGTAGTGGTATGAGTTCTCTAAAATCATTTACATATGCTTCTAGAACTAAGGATGAACAAAAGAAGATTGAGGAAGTAGTTGTAGAGAAAATGGAAAGATGGAAGTATAATCCATCTAAATTGAAAATTCATATGACTGAAGATCTATTCAAGGCAATATCTATTCCTTGGAGCAATGCAGTCTAAAAAGAAAAATATATCAAGGAATAAACCCTGAAACAAGTCATGCATAGTATGACTAATAAAGAGGTTAACAAGGCCATTACAAAGTATGAGATAAATCACACTCCAAGGTTCAAGACCTTTTAGATATTGAGAAAAAAGAATATAAGATGTTGTGCAGTATGCTATAATAGTATGAAATTCTATTTTTGAAAACCAAGGAGATGATAAGGCAAAGGTACCAAGTACAGACCCTAAGGAAAAGACAAAATATGAAGAATTACTTGAGGTGGAAACTAATGTAGAATCCAATGTAGAACATATAGAAATAGAAGTGATGGAATCCATGCCCTAATCACCTATACAAAACATCCTATCTTTGAGAAAAACCAAGACTAAAAAGTCTACATATGGACTATTAGGAACCGAGCATCAGGCTCCACCTACTACTGGGACAAGCCAAAGTGATTCTGAGAAGGTTACTTTGAATTTTTTTGCAGTTGATACAACTTCTACAATTGGTTCACATAAATTTAATCATCCACTGGATACTGAAGTCAAGGATGATAGTGGAAAAGGTAAGAAAATTGTACTTTCACCTAGTCCTAAGGTCAAAGGAAAAGGGAAGGAAACAAATACTGATGATCTTGATCTTGTAGAAGATATTGTGATTCCAAATTGGGATCAATCCAACTTGACAGTAGAGAAGATGGATACACTAGGGGAGCTATGGAAGAAATGAGCTACACAACAAAATCCCCAAGTAGAAAAGAAGAGAAACAAAGTGCTAGAGGACATAAAAGGTATATTCCTAGATGCACTAGAAATAGAATTTGATGAGAGTAACTCTTCTATGGACCAACTTGTTGACATAGTTCACAAGTTTAACACAGATTTAAGTGGTCAAGAGAAACTACTGCAGAAGGCAAAAAGGAAGTTTGAAAATAAAGTTCTAGAGAATGTTACAGCTAAAATTGCAATTGACCAAGTGAAGATAAACACCCCCATTATCTTTCTAGAAACTACAGTTAATAATGTTGTCTCATTATTTGTAAAGTTGAGTGATACTTCTAAATTTACCATGGAAATAATGACAAAGCTAACAAAGCTAGATACAAATTTGATGGAAAGTGCAAATCAGTTGCCACTTAACCCAAGTTCAAGTTCAACAAACTTTGTGAAGATCAAGTATCTAACACATATGCAGAAAGAATTACTAAGGGAAGAAGCAAGAACTAGGCAATCCCTTACAGCTATGCAAAGCCAACTCCTTCCACACATGGATGTCATGTAGAAACACATTTCTCATCTAAAGACACTCACACATGACAACAAATTTTTAGTTGCAGATCTTATGATGGAGTTGTCAGCAGAGATATAGATTGAATTGCACATCCTGAAGACATTGTAAGATAATTTGGATAATACCTTATCTCAAATCTTGAAGGTACATAGTGATTTCCTATCCTACTTTGCTATTACCTTGTAGATATATTTGGAATTTATGTCAAAAAGGGGGAAATGTATATAGGAAAGAAATATACAAGGAAATACATGTATAGAAGAGAAGTAGATATATAAGTGTTAAAAAAAAATTTTGAAAAATAAAAAATAGAGTCAGTTGCAACCAAGTTGTAGAATAGTTGTCAAAACCCTAGCATGTATCCAAGCACATGGTAAGGGGGAGTTTTGATTGAGAAGCTATAGAATTTTTTGAACATGATAAGCATTTTTGGTCACGAATGACAAAGGGGGAGATTGATGACTTGATGGAAAGACATGTTTTCAATTAGTGCCAAAACACTTAGTCATTATAGAGGTGACTGAGCGAGCAGTGTAACCCGATCATTTACAATGTAACATGAGTAGTGGAAGTATTGATGAAGGAGATAGTGGAAATCACTATTACTAGAGTGATCAATATCACCTGAGTACACAGTGTATCCTGAGTGCCATAGTTTACTATGTTTCCCAAGTAATAACATATTGCCTGAGTGCCAGTCTATTGCCCGAATGGATTACTAGACTTGAGTAACAATTTTTGACCGCCTTAGATTATATGGTTTGATATTAATTTATCTTTTGGAAGCTGGCTTACAAAAGTATTTGATTTGGATAAGGTATATATGTAAGGTACTTTTGTTTATCCAAGAAGTGGTGTGAAACAAGTGTATATGCAAATATGAAGTGGTAGACTAATTAAAGAGGCTACAATAGTATAAAGAACAACAAAGACTCAATTATCACATTTAGGTTATTAGTATTATATCATTGGATATTATTTAGAAAATCAAAGTTGCAGGGAAGATCATCTGCTGGCTCATCCTAATAGGTGCATCAACAAAATCCTCTAACAATGTGGACTTAACAGTCATTTACAAATATCCTAACAGAGTTGCATACATAATTGTATTTTACAAATCCTTTCCCAAGGTGGACCTAATAGTCCTTATTGCTCCTAATAGGGTAAACCATCAGAAGTGGTAAATTGTAAGATTTAATAGGATAAATTTATACTACAGTAATAAATCTCGTGGTTACCATCCCAACCCCAATTTTACTTTCTATTTGGAAGGTTTCTAGATAACCAAATATTGTTTCAAGTGTTGTGGATGTTTTATTTCTTTTATAATGCATGCATGCAATAAGATTAGATAATCTAATAAAGGATCAAAGAGATTAAGTTTCATTGGTTCCTGATTCATCCCCCCTCTTAGTCATCTAGCCTCGACATGTTTCCAACAATAACTGTGCAATGGTTTTCAAACCTTTAGGTAACAAATACCTCAATATTTTGTCAAGTCTTATGAAATAGTCCACTTGCATAGAGTATGTTTAAAAACTAGAGCAATCCTAACTCCTAAAAAATGAAAGGGAAATGATTTTGAAATATGTTTTGGTTAATGGATCTCTGAGATACCCCAAGCCTTTCATAGACTAGTGACTTATCCAATGGGCAAAAAATTCAAACATAACATAACAAAGAAGATCATGAACAGAGGAAAACAACATAGTATGATATGTCTATACACCTTATATAAGACATACCTCATCAATGAAGTTCTACTTGTGAATCCACCTGTGTATTCAAATATGAAACTCCCTACTCAAAGAATTTAACCCTCCCCTTAGAAGAGACCTTGGAATAGAAAATACATAAATCAACATCCACTAAAAGTCAAGTATGGAATATCCTTAATAATCCATCTCATACATATCTTATATCATATATGTCCCTTGAATAACTCTATTGCAAGATTTACAAAAGACAAAACTAAAACACCCTGGATGCCCTAGTTTATATGATTTAGAAACATAATGGAGACAACTTGATAATTGAAAAATAATACTGAATTTCATTCATAAGCAAGATGCTACAATGATGTTCTTTACTGAAATAGAAAGGATACAAGAACACCATATATGCCTAGAACAGTAAAATTTATATAGAGGTACCACACTTGGAACCTGGTCTGAACTTTTGCAGAGAAAATGAATGGAATCATGAACCTCCCAAAATAGAGGAGAAAATAGGAACCCTTCAAACAGAGAAAAGAGGGAAAGATATAGAAAAACAGAACCCTAAAATCTATGTTTGATTGACATATGTCCTTCTTTCTCCAAATAAATCTGATCTCCTTCAGCAACTGTTTCTTCTTGAAATAAATATCTTCAACAAATCAGATTTCATTCTACCTTTTCAAAAATCTGATTCCACTTGACTCTAAGAAATATTATTTTTCTTGCCTCTTACAATATTTTCAAAATCTGATTTCAATATTTTGAGAAAATCCTCTATGAATACTTTTTTGTCAGGATTTGAAATATAAAATATATTTCATGAGAAAATAAAATAATACTATGTTGAACTTGAACATTACTTTAATCTTTTTGCATTTTTATCTAATTTGTATGCAAATCTGATCTTATTTTACTTTTAATAGTCTGCACAGATTATGCCTTTGAAATTCTCTTTTATTCATTTTTGCCCCAAAAATCATTAGATTTGGACACTTGGCATGCTCTTATTTGTTTCTCATTAACTATCCTGAGAACTCTACGTTAACCCTGGTTAACTTGGAGATTTGGAGATAACTAAGTCTCTAGATCTCTGAATCATTTCCTTAACCCATAGTTTACTTAGAAACTTGGAGACAAGCCTTAGTCTCTAAGTCTCAGATAAAATAAACCTCGACACTTCTCTAATGATAGTTTATCTTGTATAGTGTATCTCTAAATATTTGATAGATTTCTTTAACCTAGGGTTTTCTCTAAGATTGCACACGAGCCCTTGATCTTGATCACCATCTGATGGTTGGGGCTTAATCTCAGAATGATAGGCACTGGACTATTTGCATTTGGAGATTTGGTGTGCAGTTAGTTGATAGCTAGTCGCTAAATCTCTAATGGTTTCTAACTTAATAGATATGATCTAGGGACCTGACATGTGGTTAGTTGACAATTACCTCATGATCTATTTATCGTACACAGGGTTTTGGCAATGATGCTCAGACCTTTGTTGATTTAATTTGTACATACTTCCACGTTTATGCTATGCGTGGGCTTTCTTAAACAAAAAAATGAGAAGCCTCTTCACACTGTGCAACTCCTTTCTTCATGCTCTACGGAGGGTCATCTTAATACTTTTTGCAATGTTTTTGGCACATTGCACAACCCTCTTCTTTGGAAGTTTTCAAAGTTTTAACTTCTCCATGCTCTGGCTTTGATGTTTCCACCTACCAATTGCACTTGAACTATTTTTTTAAATGCCCATGCGTAGCCTTTTAGTGTTGATATTGTGTAGGGTATCTTGTTGAATAATGTACCATGGGGACCCATGTTAATGATACCCAGACCTATTCTCTCTGATTGTGTAGCCTCTTGTGTAGATATCTAGGAAAAACAAATGTTAGCACTCATTCTTTACTGCACTGAACACTTGAAAATTTTATTTGGTTTCAAGAGAATTTTAAAATTTCTTCTATCAATCAATTTTTGAGAGCCCCCATCCTCTATCAATGTGCTAGCTTTCTTGAGTGGAATTTTCTTAATAGTTCACAAGAATTATTTGTGCTTCCACCTTTACATTCATATTTTCCTTTTATTTAAAATTAACTTGCATGGTGCTTGTTGTATGGTTTTCAACATTTAACCTTTTCATTATAATTTGTTTTTCAATCAATAATAATACTATGCTCTAGGTAGGGTTGTTGACTATTTCAATGCTTCTACAATTGATGCCTATTGTCCATGCTTTTGAATTTTTTCTACAGTCAGATTCATTGGTGTATATCCATAAGTAATATCATTTAAAACACAAAATAATTTGAAATAACAATATACTTTTAAAGCTTTTGGTAAAAATATTGTTCTTTTTCACTTTAACTCTTAAATTCCCAAATATTAAAGAACCAATCAAATACAACAGTTGGGAAATGTAACTGAATAATTGATTTCCCTCTGAATTTGTAGGTACAACTCCCTTAAGTGATTGATATTCAATGAATTTTATTCTTTCATAATCTAATGGGGGTGTGTTCTTTACCGGATAATAGAAGAGGTAATCCAATCTAGGCCTAGACATGAACTAGCTCAGGTGAATAGATTCAACTCTAAATCCAGCCAATCTCAAGACCTTATCAATCATATAAGTTCCTAAAACTAGTAATGCAAAGGTAGATAACAATGATAAAAATGCAAAATTGAAAGATCAGTGATAACACAACAATGATTTAATCTAATTCTAAATACTTCACAAGAACATCTCTCATGATTTTGAATAACACTTAAATTTTCCCTCGATTAATTGTATTAAATATTAACACAACACTTTGGTTTGATCATGAACTGAAAAATCAATATAAATAAATGTTCAAATTAACAGAAAGATAATTGTAATGGAATAGTTAAAATATTGGCATTCAAACATTAACACTTTTGACTCGGCAAAAACAAAGTTCTTTTATGCAAAAATTTAGCCAACTCTTTTATTGATTTTCAAAAGAGTACATATATATTTCAGAGTTTGACCATTATAAAATATACAACCGAAATGGTTCAACTTCACTAACCCAAAATTATAAATGATAAGTTAACATTTATCGATTACAAAATCTATCAAATTTTAGTATAAGGGGGAAATATATTTGTCTTTGTTTTCTTCCCCTTATCTAAATTCTCCTTATAGGCGGTAACAATTGTGATGCTTGGAACAAGATCCTCATATCTATTAATATGGACATTAGTATATCTGATGATCCTTCGGGAATGATCTTTGGCCAAATTCTTAACCACATCTACCCAATCTTGCATTTCTTCCATAGATTTATATATGCACCCGCTCAACTGTTAGAGATCCAGTACTTTATCTAGGTGATAGGAAGACTACTCCACCAGCTTATCTACATAATCAAAGAATGATTTTTGCATGTTAAAACCACTCTGATTAGTTCTTTTCCTTGGCCACTTGTCTGTGACTCTATGTGAAGACCTTTGAGAAGTCCAAAATCTCTGTTTTGTTCTTCTTTGATTTTTGCTTCTGTCTGTTGTAACCCTCCTTCATCTTGGATGATCATCTTGGCTTGAAATTGTGGGCTTTGAAGCCATTTGATTAAGGGTTCATCTCGCTTCTACAAGATTTTTGCCTTTATTGCCTCTTTGGCTTTCATTTTGACTACCATGTGCAGCATCACTATGCAGTCTTCACACTTTGCCCTTTCTGATGTGAGAGTCTGTAAGTTCTCATGAAAACTATTTTTCTCCTTTTCCAACTTTAGGGTAACATTACCCAGATGTTCAAAAGCTATGAGCCCTTTAGATTTGAGTCTCTCAATCCACCTTTTGCTGACTTTCCCAAAGTGTCTATCTTCTTGCAACTTGTAAATGATTACTTGATTCTCTACAGTATTGGAGTCAAAAGTGGTTTTGGAGCTAGGAATGGTTGTAATTAGCGTAACCAATTTCTTGATAAAACTAGTCAATTCGTTAACTTCCACTTTGAGTCGCACATTAGAAGCCTTAAGATCTTCAAGCTCCTCTTCAATTACTACATTAGTTTATTTCCACTAATCCACCTTGGTATCATGATGAGATAACCCCATATCAAATGACTGTAGCTCAAAATCAAAGCAGTCAAATCTTCCAACCTACCTTCCTTTGTAGGATTTGCTACCTGCATGGTGAAGTTCCCAGTTTCTGGATCTCAGCCTATGGTAGACAATATCTTTTATTTCTTTACCTTGTTCACTGTGGTACTATATTGTAAGGAATACAAAAGAGTATTTTTACTGGGAGCTTGTTATTCAATCCTCTTTCTTTTGTGCTCTAGGGTGTTCTCGGTCAAAGACTCGACGCTGGTAATTTTGGTCACAGAGAAGAATTCATCTATATAAACAACTTCCTGATGATCGGGGGACTAGACTTTGGCCCAGAGGCAAATGGATTTACTAGAGTTGAAGAGGAGACTACCTTAGTGGCCTAAGTAACCTCTAGTTTCTTTTCAGCCTCTTCATCTGATTCAGTAGCCGAAGTGCTGGTACTTTCTTCACCCACCTCTAATATAATCAAGGAGTCTTGCATTAGGGTGTCTCCCTGCACATACAAAGTGCTATCTTAAGCTAGTTTCTCTATTTCCACATTCTTAATGGGCTCATTTTTAGGCTTGACCAGATCTTTGGAAAATTATCCTTCTATCAAACCAATGATAGGAACCAAACCATCTCTGCATATATTTTCTAGTGGGACTGCCTTCTCAGGAAGTTCATCACCTTTGCCCGCTAGTTGAGTTGGTTGCTTATCCATGATTGGGATAGTCACTGAATCTTATTTAGGAGTGTTCACTATCATGATTGTGGGAATTTTTTGAGGAGGAGGCATCTTGTCTAACTTCTTCCTTCTACACTTCATCCATTGGGCCCATTGCTCTGTTCTTTTGTACATTCCATTCATTAAGCTCTGCAAATCATAATTGGCTTGACCTTGTATGGTCTTGAAGCTTATAGGAAGGGGTTTAATTTTCTCTATATACATATCATTATACATATGCACCCCATCATCTTTGATGCCTTCAAATGCAATGTTAACTTTGAATTTTTTTATTTGTTCAACAGTTAACCTCGCATAAAATATTTCTACACTTTCTAGATCATCCTTGTAGTTGGCCCAGTAGTATTATATGTCATCTATGTGATGAATTGTGTGACCCATATGCAATTAATCTCTAGCATATTTTACAGGGTCATACTAGGGTCTCAAGATATCGTATGTCTATAATTGAAATTTTTTTGAGAATGCACTCAAAACATTCTTTGCATCAGAGTGGGATGCACAGTTGTAGGCTCCAATGGTCATGGGGAAGTCATAGCCTTTGTTTCTAGAACCTGCACAGATCAGGTTCACATGGATTTATTTCCTCATTACTTCAACCATCATGATCATGTCATCAGGATACCTGGGCATCTTCAAGGGCAAGTCATCAAATCCTGCAAGATGAATATAGAACAAATTTGCGAATTGGATAAAATAACACCCATATTGGTTGATGAATGCCATAGCTAGAGAGAAAATATCCTTCCTGGACAAGCTTGCAACTCCCTACATAATCTCATTGTAAACACATCATTGACTTTGATATAATTAGTGTAGTTGTTATGCAGTTGTAAACATGGAAAGAATTCATAACTTTTTATATCATCTAGGATTTCTTTCAACCTAGAAAGCCTTGACCAAATTTGAATTGTAGCTAGGAGATACAATAAAACTGAAGACATATAAAAATCATTCTGGTATTTAGGTCTATTGAGGGCATTTGAAAGATTTTCACTTACCATGTGAGCGTAATCAATATTATTGTGTTGGGAGAAAATCACTTGGACTAAAAATAAATGATGCTCAACAAATTTAAATGCATCATTCTCACCTCTAATCTTATGGATTAATACCAAGATGTCTATGTTTTTTGGCTTCAAGTCTGTGCTATAAAGTATCTTAGGTAATTTTCCCTTGGCACTGCTAGGCTTTCAGAACCAATTTTTCATCATCTCCTTCCTCCATGTCATCTTCTTTACTCCATGCTTAGTGACCGCTCGACTGTAGGTCATCTCTGAGTATTCATCTTGCTCTAGAATATGAAGGCATTTCGCAAAAAAGTCTTAGTTGATAAAGAGTAGCACTAAGTCATTGGGAAAAAGGATTTGCTTCGTATCTAGATTGTAATGGGCTATGTATTTATAGATGAGCTCTTGGCCTTGAAATTCAGCAGGAAAGCCAATGACTTCAACCAGCCTTCTCTCCTTTAACTCCTCTATAATGAGGTGTATCTTTCTGTGTTTAATCTATTCTAGAAGTCTTGCATGTTGAAGAACCTCAGAAAAGTGTCTGTGGTTTTGTGCCATTCAGATGTAATAACTTTCAACCTATCGAATCCCACGAATCTAGTGGCCATACTTAGATCAACTTGAATTGAGAACCAAAAGATTATCTTAGCAGTATGAAAGAAAGAAGCAGCTAGAATCAGAGGTTAATTCAGACAAATTTACAAACAAATGGTAACTCTTGTTTACTATAGTGCTTCAATTTTTATAAACTTCTTAAATTTTACTAGTAATTTCCTACTTCCCATGCCACGTGATTGAAAAAGATTAAACAATATAAAAATGTTAGTTTTGAAGAAAATGACTTTATTTGAATTTATTATGTCACCTCTATGGGCTGTTAGAAAATATCTTTTCACTTTGGGTAAGTGTAACGGTAACTTTCTAGGAGCAGAAAAAAATTACTTTTTTGCTTCTCATTTGGCGGAGAAATGATTTTGGAGTACTCCTTACTTAGAAATCCACCAAGGGCAATTTTAGCATTTCTAAAATGCTACATTGACATGTAACAACTTTATTATCTTTATTTTATGAATTAAATCACATGTGGGATTGAATTTTCCTTGAAGATTTTGTGTATAATTATTTGGCAGAAAATTCACCCCGCAAGTCAAAAACTGCTTGTTGAAGTAATGGAGAAGCTATTTTGTGATTTTCTCTCAGGGATAATTTTTAGTTTAAATCCTTCATCATTTGATAATTTCTTTTACCTGTAAAGATTCCTCTTGAGTGAAATAGTCTTTTTAACTTCAAATCATCTATTTATAACTTCCACCAACCGCTGATATTCTTTAACTTATCATCTACGAAAAATGCACTCTGTAGGTGAAAATCTGCCGAAGAGAAGGCTGAAAATCAATTTTCTGCCAAGGGCCATAGATTCACATTTTACTTACCCAACTGAAACCAATAACCCCAATTATATCCTTAGGCCTTACCAATGTTCTTCAAGGTCGCCATTTGATTTTTTTTCCACTTAAATCATTTTGGCAGAAAAATGCCCTTGAGATCCTATTTTCCGTCGATGAGAAGCTTAGAACTGGTTTTTCGTCAATATAAAAAAATAAAGTATCAAGGATAAACATTTCAAATTCACATAAAATCAATGTTAGATATTTTTAAACTGTGACCTTTATCGGATTTGGGAGTTTAACCTACCCAATATGTAACATAAATTTGAAGAAAAAAAATACCCCAACTTACAAAAGGAGAAGTTAATTTGGTAAAACCCAATAAAGGCCTCCTAGCCTAAGGGGAAATCTAGACCTAGAATCAAGATTTACACAATGATTTTAAGACCATTACTAACCACAAAACATCCATTTTTGTCTAAAAATATGAACAAAAATGGGGCAACAAAAACCTCATAAGCTGAGCATGTAACCTCAAAAACAAATGACAAGTCCCTGGGATCTAGTTTGAGGATTCCCACTCATGAAAGTCACTTGTATCTTTGACAAACCAAACTTGATCAACTTTTCAATTTATATAATAAAATATTGAGCTTGCAATGACTTAGAATTGACTTTTACAATCCTGCAAATTAAACTTAAAAACAACATCTGGCCTCTGGAACTAGCTTTAAAAATGACTAGAGGACCACCCAGAGCTCTCAAATATAGAAGATATGAAGTATTTTATGCTTACTATCACCCTGCAAAAATATATCTCCATGACACCTTCAAAAGTGAGATATTTTAAACTCTCAAGTTGACTGCTTTCACAAACTGCAAATGCACTTTTTTAAAACACATGCAACTGAAATAGGAATCACTTCTACAAAATTATAAAACCATGTCCTGAGACCTAACCATTGATTCAAGTAGTAAACTTACATGCAAAGAGTATAAATCCATTACTGGCATCCTAAGACAACTATCTGATATGAACTTACAATCTTTTGAAAATAACAACTCTGCAAAATTTATTATGTTTAGCACTGGCTATCTTCATAAGACACCCTCTGATTTGATTTCAAAAAATAATAAAAAGAGACTCATATACTCTGATACCCAAAACATAGATTCAACTTCACACAAGGAATATGAATCTTCAATCAAATTTCTCTTATGATTAACTAATCAATTGGCATCATCCTTCAAAGTTAGCTCTTCAATACCTTTTAAACTCAAACACAATAATAATGCAGAAACTGGATTTAAGTAATATGAATCTTCAATCAAATTTCTCTTATGGTTAAATAATCAATTGGCATCATCCTTCAAAGTTAGCTCTTCAATACCTTTTAAACTCAAACACAATAATAATGCAGAAACTGGATTTGCAAAGGGCTAGGCAAAGTGGTCAAATGGATTGACCATAGTCCAAAAATATTCAACAAAGTACACTTTTAGGTTTTCAATGCACAGGAGCAATCAGCTCTTCAATATGTTGAACTGGAAACAAATTGTGGGACCTCCAAGTAAGGCACTTAGAGATCTACATTTTCACACTTGGTAAACCAGAATAAAATAAAATGGAAAGCCTTAAGAAAATTTATGAAATGAGCTCACAGGGGTATGAAAATGGGGATATAGACTCATTTCAATGCCTACAGAACAATGCAAAAACCTTTATTTCTTGACCAACAACAAGACATTAGATACAAGCCTTTGAAGTGGGTCATTTAGGAAAATATAAATAAGTGCAAAGTGCTGATATATGTAACCACCTCTAAATGACTACCTTTAAAACACATCAAAACCAAAAACAAATAGCTGAAACCCATTACATTTTCTAAATGAAAGGTGTTAAATGCACTCTCATAGTGGTATCTCATGAAAAAATATTAGGTCACTTGCTACTTTCTATTGGAAAGTTGACTATACTGAAGTATATGACTCTATTTAGTGTTTTAATTATGGAACCAAAGTCATATGAAGTTTTGGAGTCAGCACACATTATCAGAAGATCAAAAATTGGCAAAGTACAGAAAATAGGACAGAGCAAGGAACATATTGTTATAGTTTTGATTAGCGTGTGTTCATATGTTATCCAACTGATATGTGCCTTTGAATATAAGCTTATGAGTATTTTTACATGCTAATTCTAAGAGAGCACGATTAGATCTGCAAGTATGAAGAAGATACAGCCAGTTGAAGAGGTACAGCTAGTGAATGCTAGAACAGGATAGAGATCATGGAAAGAGCTGACAAAGATTGTTTTGGCATGGAAGTTTCACTCATCCTCAAGACTTGTGCCCTTTTATTAATGATTTTTAGTGACCTAAAAATCTATGGTTAAAAGTGCATGACTTGATTCATCTTGGATAATTAGTTAGAGCTATTTTGGTGAAGCAGACTGTGTGAAAAGACGTGTCTATTAGGTTTGAGTAAAGCAGTTATAATTAATGTTAAGCCAACTTAATGAAGGGTTGTGTGGTTATGTAATTTATCAAGGTACATGGTAAAAGGTTTCCTAAAGCTGACATGTTCATGTCCTTTGAGGAAGTACTTATAGAAGGCCATTTGTGATGGGAAGAGTTGCGGAAGCTAGAGATAAGAAAAGAAGAGCAGAGTGTAAAATCAGCAAAGATATATCTATCATATGTTGATGATATAGATATTGAAGTAGAAGATTTAAGAGTGAAGATAAGATTTTTATAGTTCTTTACAAGTGGTTAAAGCATTAGTGCACAAAAGGAACTAATCAGACAAGAAGTGTCACATCACCAGTTCACCTTGCAGATACAGTGTGTATCAAATATCTAGAAGGTTGTAGCCTTCACCATTTGGACAGTGAGTCCACCACCCCTAACAGGGTTATTGTAAAAGACTCCTAATAGGGTCTAACCCTTAACAAGGTCACTATACTTCATGCATTCTAAAGACAACTCCTAATAGGGTTAAGGATCTTCTAACAAGGATCATAAGACACTAGTGCAGAATATTTGTGGGTACTAATTCCCATCGGGGTTTTCACCTACATTGGGTTCCCCGTAGTCATATATGGTGTTATGTGTTGTGTATATTTATCTTAATTGCATTTTTATTCAAGTTCAGTACATAAGCATTTAAGTAAAGATTCAAATAAGAAGAAAAAGTATTAATTGATAGATCACAGATTCACCCCCCCCCCTCTCAGTGATCCTAATCCTAACAATTGGTATCAGAGCTCTAGTCCTCAGCAAAGAAGTTTAACCACTTGAGGAGATCATGGAGAAGGAAGAAATGAAACACTTGA
>MU223264.1:158823-195744 GCA_018584345.1 Thuja plicata
TTGACACATATGAAAAAGAAAATGAAGATCTAAAACTAAAAGTTGAAGGCATGCAAATACTTATCAAGAAACTGAAAAAAGAATTAAGGAATTGTTCTTCAAATGATTTGGGAGAAGTAGTCAAAAAATTGAATGGAGAAAATTCATCTATGAAGGATCAGATTGAAGAATTAGATGAAAATCTATGTAACAATCAAGATGCCTATGATGATCAAGTAAAAGAAAAAAAGCAGTTAGATGAAGAACTGAGAAAAGAAAACATGGAAATCTTGGAGTTAAGAAACAACAAAGATAAGATGAAATCTGAATTGGTTACAGAAAAGAATCATATTGACAAGTTACACACAAGCAGGGATATGATAGAATCATAGTTGTATGCTCAAAAGGTTAAAGGAGATACCAGCAGTATAGGATACAATGAAGCACAAAATCAGATTGATGACATACAAACAATAATGAAAGAACCAAAAGACACCATAGATACTAAGGAGATTAGAAATCACACTAAATACAATATTGAACCACCTAAGGATGAATGCAAGCTAGTTGACAGAACATGTTATGCCTGTAAAAAGAATGGACATATTGCAAGGAATTGTAAAGAGGTAAGACTCTTCAATGGTTACTGTTATTCATGCAATAAATTTGGTCATAGAGCTATGAATTGTAAAACAAGTTAGAAGAACAAGAATCAGAATAATCAAAGAAATTAGAATCAGTAAAGACAAAGAAGTTATCCTCAACAAAATGTTAGAAGTACTCTGAACATTACATGTCAAATATGTAATCACAATGGTCATTCAGCTAGACAGTGAAGATTGGTAACTCACACCAATACAGCAAAGAATATCATACCTCCTATCATTTGTCACTTATGTGGAAAAGCTGGGCACATCTCTAAATTTTGCAGATCTAGAGCGCAAAAATAGGAAAGCCCTAAAATGTTAGAAGATTCATTATGGGATAAGGAAGGAGAAATCAAATTTGTGAAAGCTACAAAAGATGTGAGCAAGATTTGGGTTGAAGTAAAGAAGGATAATGAAGATAACAAGGTAGCAGATGCATCCTCAATGGATGCACCTTCTACTTCTGATTAGTTGACCCTCACAGTCTTAGGGGGAGCTATTCTATCTCTAAATCCTTGCATGACTGGTATACTCACCTTCGAGTATGCACCTTGGATTACAATTGTTTGGTGAAATTATGATGTAGTATAGAAGAGAACATGATCTAATTTGTTATCAGGATCAAGAATAGAAGTTACAATTGCTTCCTGTGTCTACGTGGAAAGTATTAATGGAAGAATTCTACTTTGAAATCACCAAGTCCTCACTTGCGGTCAGAATAAGCGATTGGAGATCATAGAAGCCCTAGCAGTTGTATTGTTAATGCATTACCGTTGTTCTCAACAATGAAGAAAGGAAATTTATAATCGTTATTTGTTAAGAAAAGTAATTCAAGTTTGAAACGAAGCCCAAGCACGGACACATCATTTCAGAAATTAGTTGAAAAATTACTTAACAATTGAGTAAGTAGTTGGATAATCAAAGGAGAACTTGTATTCAAGTAGAAAAGTGGCACAATTACATTCTCCAGTAGAGATTGATATCAAGAAAATTTTTGAAACATCTCAGAAGTGATTTATCAGTATGCTTCAACTTGTGAATTTCATGAAGCAGAATGGGTTAAAATCTTGTTGAGCAATGTTCTATGTGCGAGTATCAGTATATCCATTGGAGATTTTGTTTTGGAGCCGACCTGATGTCATCCTTGGAAGCACATATATAAGTATAGCCATTGCATATTTTGTTTTGGAGCCGACCTGATGTTATCCTTGGAAGCACATACTTATTATTGATCATCTAAATGTGAATACAACAAAAGAGAATTTACATAAGAGAAGAATTGATTGAAGATACAATTTGAAATATCATGTGAAGAAGCAGATAAAACTATTATGAAAGGTTCACAGGATTATGCGCCCATGGCCAAGGACATGGAGGATACATTCGTGATTGATAATGTTGAAGTATCAATGGTAGAAATGGATATTAATCTAGACAATCTTGAAGAAACATTTGTGAGTACTCAAGAAGCTGAGAGTCTTTATATCAGCAAGGAGATATATTGATTTAAGATATAACAGAAGAGGAAGAAGAAAAAGAGAAGACTGAAGTGATGGACAATTCATCATCATTGTTGTAAAGTTTGACACCCATAATAGACTTAGACTCATGAGGATTAAATAAGTGGGAGTATATAATCTGAATAAGTCATGAAAAATATATTAGATATTGCAGAAGAGAAGTATGTGAAGAAGAGGCTCAGTGAATTGGTTAGCAACTTTACACTTGATCTTAGTTCACTCAAAGTTGGTCAAGCATCCTTGAAAGAGTTTGTAGAAAAAGGTAGAAAGATTATTGCTGACTGTATGAATCAGGCAAGTTAAGTGCCCATCATTACAAAGAAGATCCAGGAGGTAGAGGTTATGATAGAGAAGATGAGGAAATCTGTGGAAGATCCCTCCACCGATATCAATATGTATATATCAGGGGTAGATTGATAAGATTGAGAAGGCAGAGAAGATAATATCAAAGGGTGAGTAAAGTAATGTATAATATATGGAGTCTATAATATGATCAAGGTCCTAGCATAGAATTGGAGAAGATGGAGAAGCTACAATATGCATTATGCGCCCATCTACAAATTGTTAATTCACTGATTATATTTTGGGAGAAAGAGATCCAGAAGTTGTAGATTGCATATCCAGATATGTATGTTGATTAAGTACATAGAAGAGTTTTTGAGCACCTTTGCATTTAAAAGGGGGATTAGAGTATTAATAACATGGATTCTAGTATATGATAAAAGGGAGATATAAGATAGAGAGTTTTTATATAAAAGTACAGATAGTAACTTCACCATATTCCTTTGTTGCCATTAATGAAAAAGGTGGAAATTGTTGGAAAGTTGACTATATTGAAGTATATGACTCTATTTAGTGTTTTAATTATGGAAAAAAAGTCATATGAAGTTTTGGAGTCAGCACACATTATCAGAAGATCAAAAATTGGCTAAGTACAGAAAATAGGACAGAGCAAGGAACAAACTGTTATAGTTTTGATTAGCGTGTGTTCATATGTTATCCAAATGATATGTGACTTTGAAGATAATATTATGAGTATGTTTAAATTCTTATTCTAAGAGAGAATGATCAGATCTGCAAGTATGAAGAAGATATAGCTAGTTGAAGAGGTACAACTAGTGAATGCCAGAACAGGACAGAAATCATGGAAAGAGTCGACAGAGATTCTTTTGGTGTGGAAGTTGCACTTATCCTCAGAACTTATGCCTTTGTATTATTGATTTTTAGTGACCTAAAAACCTATGGTTAAAATTGCATGACTTGATTCATCTAGGATAATTAGTTAGAGCTATTTTGGTGAAGCAAACTATGTGAAAAGACGTGTCTGTTCATTTTGAGGAAAGAAGTTATAATTAATGTTAAGCCAACTTAATGAAGGGTTGCGTGGTTATTTAAGTGATAAAGATACATGGTAAAAGGTTTCCTAAATCTGACATGTTCATTTCCTTTGAGGAAGTACTTATAGAAGGTCATTTGTGATGGGAAGAGTTGCGGAAGCCAGAGATAAGAAAAGCAGAGCAGAGTGTAAAAGTAGCAAAGATATATCTATCATATGTTGATGATATAGATATTGAAGTAGAAGCTTTCAGAGTGAAGATAATTTTTTTATAGTGATTTACAAGACGTTAAAGCATCAGCGCAAAAAAGGAACTGATTAGACAAGCAGTGTCACAACAACAGTTCACCTTACAGATACAGTGTGTATCAAATATCCAGAAGGTTGTAGCCTTCACCATTTGGACAGTGAGTCCACCACCCCTAATAGGGTTATTGTAAAAGACTCCTAACAGGTTCCAACCCTTAACAAGGTCATTGTACTTCAGGTATTGTAAAGACAACTTTTAACAGGGTTAAGGTTCTTCTAACAAGGATCATAAGACACTAGTGTAGAATATTTGTGGGTACTAATTCCCACTGGGGTTTTCACCTACATTGGGTTTCCCCGTAATCATATATGGTGTTATGTGTTGTTTATATTTATCTTACTTGCATTGTTATTCAAGTTTAGTACATAAGCATTTAAGTAAAGATTCAGATAAGAAGAAAAAGTATTAATTGATAGATCACTGATTCACCCCCCCTCTCAATGATCCTAATCCTAACACTTGCATCCAAACTTGGCTTCTCACAAAATTTTTTTAGGCCAACAACTTACACTTAGAGAAATTTTCAGTATAGTCACTCCAAAATGTACCTAGAATTTTTGAGTTCCAATAGGTAGGACACTCATCCTATTCTCTTATATCAGAATATATGCTACTATTACAATAATATCTTAAAACAATAATCTATTTCAATTACGAAGCATTTGTTGGAGCATTAATTTTGATAAATAGAAGATTATATGTAAGAATAACATTTAGCATATCAACACTTTATGTAACCAAGAAGATCACGAAAGCTCAAAGTCATTTTTGATGGGGCTTTGTGATGTTGTTTCCAATTTGAGATGAATTGTCACCAAATACCAGAGTATCAGCCAACTTTTCTTGAAGAGGTTTACCAGAGAACGGGCTCTCCTGGACTCCAAGCACTTGATAGTTGGGTCACAATTGTCTGGGCTTAGCTTAGTTGGATAGGTGACTATTTTTTTGGGGGGGATAGCTTTTTTTGACTCATTGACCTCTGAAACTTCAATGATAATGGGTTTCTTGCAAGCATTCTTTATATATGGCAAAGAAAATACAAAAAATAGGAGATGTTTATTTTGAATCTCTAACTATATTCACGATATACATCTTCTTAGCATCAACAAAGTTCTAGATAAAAATAAATAACAGATACTGAACACACACACACACACACACACACACATATATATGTATATATATATATATGTGTGTGTATATATATATACATATGTATATATATATACATATGTGTATATATATATATATATGTATATATATATACATACATATATATATATATATATGTATATGTATATATATATATGGAGTATGGACAACCTGCAGTTGTTCTTGTAGCAGCCTTACTAGTTACATGCCAGGTTTGAATTTGAATACAAGTCTGGAGTATTGAGTCCTAAGGAACCCATATGAATCATCCCTTAGGATGCATGTATTTATTAACTTATCCTCCGTGAGATTAAGAATCTCTAGTGAGGCATCCTTCCATTCTTCACATTTCTTGATCTCTCCCTGCCACAAAGGAATGGTTGCGTCTATCTTCTTTGTTGTGTCATTTGCCTCAAAAAATTATGGGAGATACTAAAACATAAAACTTATTATGGCCCCAATCTGCTGGGTCATCCATTCATCCACCACTAGCACCTTCTTTTTTATAGCCCTCAGCATATCAACATCGCCTTGAGGGAGTGGTATCCCTGAGACCGAAGGTCTGGGCATTTTAGAAGTGAGGGGGTGCACTAACTCTATCATGAGTCTCAAAATATTGGCATTGGTTAACTTCCATTCCTTCATCTTTTGAGATTGCTTGTCATACCAAGCACTAATATCTTGGCTCACTTCATTTAAGAGGTCCAATTACCCTTCCCGATTTCTTTTTCCCAGAGGCACCTCTGTGATAACATACTCTTTGGCGACAACCTTTGAGTCTTCCTTTCCTATTGGAGGGGCAACAATTATTTCCATGACATTACCATCTCGGGCCCTTCAGGTGTTTTGAAGGGTATGAGCCCTCTTGGGCTTCTTGGTAACTTGACCTTCAACCAAGATTTTTGCTAGTTATAGTGAGGCTGTGATAGTCACCAGATATTTTCTTTTCTAGGACTCCACTAACCACTATAGCAGGGCAACTGACCTTCTTATTATCATCCCTAAACTTGAAGTGTCCATGGGATTTAATTTAGACTCTGCCCTAGACATTTTGTCATTTTTATTGATGGTTTATTCACTTGTATTTCCTTTATCTCCTTCTATATCACCTCCTAAGATATCATCCATAGGTGGGCTGGGTGGCAGAGGAGGCTGAGGCAACTCATTCAGATCTACTTATTGAAATATGGGCACAAATTTGTCATTTGTTGCATGAGGTGGTGTCAGAAAACTCTGATCACAAATTAGGCTTAGGGACACTACTATAGAGGTTACAGTTGTTCCCAGAGGTCTAGTTTCCTTCTCAGCTGATGATTTCTCCATGGCCAGATTTTTTCCCTATTCTTACTGCATTCTTCTTTCTTCATTGGCCTCTATTGGTCAGCATACATCCACTTCTTAGACCTCCAAATCTTCAGGCCCTATTGATTCATGTACAGGAAACTTAGTTCCTAGTTTCATTGTCTCTTCCATTGTGCTATCAACCATACCATGTAGTTCTCTAAGATCACCCATCAGGAAGAAGTTATCAACATTGATCTGTGCTATCTCTTGGGGACTCTCCAAGTGATCCTCTTTCTCATAGGAGGAGGATGAGGAAGAAAGTACCTCAACCTTAGGTATATCCTTAGGCTCAGGGTTTGGGTCTCTATTCTGTGGTGGTTGATCTACCTTCTACTTCATTCTTGTTTTGGGTGGCTATTTGAGATCTGTAACTACTATAGTTCTAGTCATCTTTGACTCACATACTACACTTAAAATGACCATGGAGGTAGATTCAAGACCAAAAGTCACTTTGGCACTTGTTGCTTCCATTAATTTCTAGGAGCACACTAATTTATCACCCAACTCCTCCATCACAGGGGCCAAAAAGGGGTCCTTAACTTGAGGTGGGGTGCCAAATTCTGCTTGCCTTAGGATTTGGATTTCTCTGTGGCTTGGGAGCATGAGGCTTCAAAAAATTGGTAGTTTGTTTGGACACTCTCCGGGGGTAGACCCTCTCAAAATACAAGTGGCTGTGCACAATTATTGTTCTTGAGATGGCCTCAATACTCAAAATCAACTGCATATCCCAATCTATTAGATGGAGGTCCATCTTATCTATACTTGTATCTTCATACTCGGGGTCCTCTTGGGGCCAGTGTCTAAAAAATTCTATGGGAATGTTTGGAGATTAAGATGTTTAATCATTCCTTTTGGCATTCTGGTGTAGTGCCACTTTTAGATGTCATAGTAATCCTGGTAGTTGGCCCAAAAATATTCTATGTGACGAGCATTGTGGTTTAGCCCCTGGGGAATCAACCTTTCTAGTCACCTGAGTGGATCATAATCCTTAGGACTGAAAGAATATTTTCCTAAGTTTTGGCTGCTTAGCTCAATTTCTGCTTCATGGGCCGCCGCGAGAGAGAAAAAATATTCCTTGCAAATGAATGGGAATGTTGAGGTGGTGACCTTCTTGAGGGAAGTCAAGGCATGAGCCTCCAAAATCTTCCTACAAAACTCTAATAAATAAATTTTTTCCACATAATGTTTGGGTAATAGGAAGGGTTTCTCGGAGAAGCTAGACACCCAAATGTAAGTGTGTTGGGAAAACTAGATGAAGTAACATCCCCACATACTAACCAGGCTCATGGCCTATGGGGATAATGTGAATCCCTGATCACTAGTGATCGCCTTGATCATTTGAAAGATGAAGGTGTCATTGACTCTGCAAAAATGTGGGAAACTTAGTCCCACTGAATCTGGGGGGAAGTGGTCCCATGGAATAGCCTGACCAGCTCCTTCCCTGAGAACACCAATTGTTGTTAAACCCCATATTCCCTAGCATTTCTTGGAAAATTCCTAGAGGACATAGCAGGTCATATAGAATCTCTAATCTACCTTGACCTTCCTCATCTGAATGTCTACATGTTTGACAATGATGTCAGTCTAGTAGAAGAATGCCTTATTGGTGGTCATGCCATACAAAAAGTAATACATCCAGGGGAGAATTATTGGGCATGGGGTTCCCCAAAAATCGTACAAAAAAATATAATTCCCACATGGAAGGGCTCCTTGAAGTCGGAGCGAGGGATTTTTATCCTTATTTTCTTGTATTCCCAGCACGGATTTTTTAGCCATTCAATGTTGAGGTGACGTCGGGCTAGATTAAATTCTTCCTCATACTACACAAGGGAGGTGGAATTGGTGAGAGAAGTACCACCTATCAAGTGTGGGATGTGTCATTCTATTAAAGTTGCATCATGGTCCAATGCGACGATGGGCACCGATTA
This sequence comes from Thuja plicata, assembly GCA_018584345.1. Lineage (NCBI taxonomy): Eukaryota > Viridiplantae > Streptophyta > Pinopsida > Cupressales > Cupressaceae > Thuja > Thuja plicata. The sequence continues at coordinate 167,040 of MU223264.1, forward strand.
TCCAAGGGGGTGGGAGAAACCAACACATAAGCTAGCCATATTGACTAGGCAATAACTTCAAGCTAGGAGAAAAATTAGCTCTGACGCTTGCACTAAGCATGGAAAACATGTCACTTGATTGATTTTGGATGCCGCTAAGTTAACTTAGATGGAGTCATTGGACCATTGAAATTGATGGATTATCCGAATGAGGCCCTATAATTTAGCCAATCTACCGACATCTGTGTCGGTGATCTCTTTGAGTGCAAACTCAATTTCGGACCTATGAATCATCTTGCCTTTATTATATTTCTAGGTTAGTGGGAGATTTGGAAATGCCTACTCTATCTTATGCTTCTTGCTAGTTCCTACAACGGAATTTAGGATTTCAGGGATCCTAGGAGGTGAAGACTGAAGAAAATTCTTTCTTTATTGGACCTGTACTTGCATATTGAACAACCATTAGTATATAAAAAATTAAAAATATTATAGATTTTGAGGCTTCGAGAGTGATTTTTCTTTTAACCTGAAACATAGAAACATTAAGGTAACTTAAAGGGGATCATATTTCCAAGAATTAAATACAATTTTAACACATGAAGCATTTCTTGCTTACCAAAGATCCAAAATGATGATGAAAAATGGGTTGCATGAGGGGGAAAAGTCTAGACTTACCATCATGCTCGATATTAACTAGAAAAGACAACAATCATTAGTGATAAGATAGGTATCCCTACTATCAAACTTGAACACGTTCATGCCCACTCAGCTAAGTAATGACACTTAATAGACAACTTAATAGACAACTTGGGACAAATTTTAAATTCTCATTTGTGGGAACTAATTCTGCCATTAAGATAGAAGGGACAAAGGAGATAGAAAAATTAACCACATGCTAGTAAGATGGCATCTACAACTGGCATACCCATCAACTCAATGTCCAAGGATGCACCAACCAGGACGGTGAACCTACTTATTGGGAGGACATGGTCTTCAGATTTAATAAAGAATTCATATGGAAAAGGGTCTTCAGGAATTGCTTCCATAAGAACCCATTTGTGAAAGAATTTTAGAGATGCCATGTCTCTTAGGAATAGGAAAAATAGAGCAGTCTAGACTCTACCAATGTACAACACAACTTACAAAGACTACCCTCCACATGCGGAGCACCAAAATGGTCACGGGGCCAAACTTACATAATTTATAGATGAGACCGAGCATCTACAAAGAGCTACAAAAATTTACAGATTATTTAAATAATATATACAGACTCAAAACTACATGTACAAGCTCAAATTTACACAATATTTATAGACTTCCAAATAGGAAGAAAAATACTATCCAAAGAAAATCTACAACTCCAAAAGGGAAGACATCTCTTCTTCTAAGGCAGACAAATACGAAAGGAAAAGAGATGCACCATGATAAAGGATAGTGTCATGTGGAACGACAGGCATGACTTAAATGATGAAGGTGAAAAATTTCCCATAAAACACGAAAACACATCAAACTAAAATGAAAAACAAAGACAAAAAACATAACCATACAATAATGAAGAACCAAACACTAAAAGAAACAAAACCCAACAAAACAAGGGAAATGAAAAACACATAGAGAAAGCGGAGGAAACAAAAAAAAAACAAAAATAGAGGAACCCAAGAGCCTACTTGGAACTCGAAATACAGAAAAATGATACTGCAAATAGCTTCACTCTATACCTTTTAGCTCAAACATCTTACCTCAGAAAAAAATTGATTCAATCTCAAGAAAATTTGCCAGAAGTTAATTATTTTGCGGTAAGTGTAAATGTGATAAGGTAAAAGGCCTTAAATAATGCCTAGAAGATAGCATTAGTTACAAAAATTAATTTTGAGAAACACGCCAGTGACCAGGGTTCAGAGTCTAGAATACCTAATGATCATTCGTCTTCAAGAAAAGAGAAATAGTCTCCAGATACAAAAGATCTAAAACCACCCACTTGGGAATGACACTTTGGGAATCAAGTCCTAGAGATTACAATGGATGCCAGAGAAAGACAAAGATTGAACGTGGCCAAAAGGACCAAAAAAACTAGAAAGCCAAACTGAAAGAGAAAAGAAAGGGAAAGAAAGAAAAAAAAAAAGGGGGGGCTGACATTTTGCACATAAAATGTACGGATGGGTATGCAAGGAATAACAAATGGAAGATTTCTGGGACAAATGCCTCATGTATCTTAGAACTCTAGAACTCTGGTTAAAATAATGGGGATCTTATCATCATAAGAGAACCAATGTCATGACGTCACTCTGGGAACCGAAGAAACTTGTTGTAATTCAGATGTTAACCTTTTCCAAAATTATGTATCTTAGGCTTCAAATAAGGGGATGAAAGTAGAACATGGCTGGAGAAAGATAGAGAAACTACACTAACATAGAAGAGTCACTGCGTGATGGGTGTCTTATCATTGTCTATAATCCGAACATTCTTCTCGGCAACTTCTCTTTAATTTTGTGAATGGGGAAGGCGGTACTTATTTTAGTAAGGTCCTCAAGATTAGATTTTTACTGTGATGGTAATTCTTTCACCTTGTCATCCTTTTGGTTATTGAGTGGGGAGGAAAGATCTAGCCCAACAAATGTTATCAAATTAAATCTTTTTACTTAGGTTCGTCATACAGAGAGTGTGGTTGATCTATCCCTCTCTAGACTCTTCTATTCTTTGGATTTAAGTTATTAGCATTTTCAAAATGATATCCAACCTTTGTTCTTCTGATGAGAAACATCAATAGCTGATTCCAGTGAAGAGTATCCAGTGTTTGAATCCCTATGTTAAGAGTTTCTCAAATGAGGATAGGACTAACCTTTGTTTAATGCTTAGTTGTAGAAAAATAAAATGCGTGAGGATAATCTATCAGATTTAATGTTAATTATACCAGGTACACTAGTCTAACAAAGAAGAGAAAAAAAACTGGGACCCAAAAGAGAAAAGAGACTAAACGAACAGGACAAACGAGACAAACGGAAAAGACAAAACAAGGGCAAAGGTCCCACAAATATTTACAAGGGAGCGTGTGAAAGATTGGCACACCCAGAGGCTATTTAAAAATTACATATACATATGATACATCTCCCTTTAGAGATTACTTTCTTCTACCTTACTCAATGTAATGTTTCGGGAACTGTTCTTTGACAGGCAGTGGGACAACTTTTGTGGTTAGGTAACTGAGACAATATGTGTTGGCTCCATAGATTTCAAATATTAAATAGGGTCAAATCTAGAGCCTCTGGAACTTTCTATGTTTTCCCTTCTTCTCCTAGGCCTTATCCCATAAGAGGACTAGGTATGAAGTCTTAAAATCCCTGAATTGGGCTCTTTTGTCAAACAAGTGTTTGACCAGAGCTTGGTACTTTTTGAAGTGTTCCAATGCATGATCCCTCTACTCCTCTAGTTGTACTAGGTTGAGGAGGCATACCTCAACAATGTTATCCTTGTCATTAAACTCCTACATGAACTATAGGACTGAAATCTCTAGGTTTACTAGGAATATTTGATTTAGGTCATATACTAGAAGGAATGGGGAAGTTCCTACATTGACTCTAATTTGGATGCAGTCTGCCAATAAAGAAAACCTCAGTTTCTGTTGCCAATCTCAGGGGTTCTTCTCAAGAAGGTGTTTGATTACATGTAGAAGGTTCTTGTTTGTGGATTCTACTACCCCATTACCCTGTGGGTAGTAATTAATGGAAAACTTGAGGGTGAAACCCCTACCATAGGCCCATTCCAACAAGTAAGTTGAGGAAAATGTTGGGCCATTATCACAGACTAGGCCAAAAGACATTCCAAACCTTGTAACTATGTTTTCTTTGATAAAGTGGATTACCACCTCTACTTTGTTGTTCTTGTATGGTATAGCTTTAGTCCAGCAGGTGTATAATTAGTGGTAGTTAAAATGTACCGATGGTTTGCAAACAAGTTGGGATTTATTTCTCTTATGAAGTCAAATTCCCACTGGGTGAAAGGTGTTTCCTCAAAAACAAGTTGGAGAAGCATTGCAATATTCCTTGCTCGTAAAGAGACAGTTTGGCAAGTGTGGCACTTCCTCACATGCACATAGAAATATTTTAAAACATGGGGCCAATAGTACCTGCCCTGAAAGATTTGATGGGTGGTGGCATTTGCCAATCTGTGTCTAGTTCTAAAATGACCATAGAATTATTTTATCATTTTTGTGGCATGTTCTTGATCAAGACACCAGAGGTAGACACCCTCATGGTTCCTTTAGAAAAGAGTTTCATTCTTAATCATGAAATGTGCTCTCTTTAGCTAGAGAGCACAATTTTTTCCCCTACATAATCCCTTTAGGGCATTGGTTATTCAACAGATGGTGTACCAAGTCTACATACCAGGGGTCTTGAGTAACAAATTGCATGGTGTAGGTGTTAGGGATTTTTCTTTCATGAACCAAAGTGCTTGAATGGCTATTTTAACACTATGACTCCTAATATTGATTCAGACAAGAGAAATTCCTAATTGAGGATGATTGGATAAGATCCTCATTCTTTTTTGAGCTCCACATGCTCAGGAAGGTATTACCTCTGAATTATTACTAATTATTCAGTATGTGTTATAGTGGAAACTGATTTTCCATTTACCCTTTATTGACTCAACTTATAAAATACCCTGCAGATGACCAAAATCAATTGGATACAGAGCTTAACTAGATAAACTATGATTGTAAGAATAGGAAAAATCAATGAGATAAGGATTCTCATTCCTTCTTCCTTTTAAGGAGGGTTAACCTAGTGATTCACTCTTCAAGGAATCAGCAAACTGAATTGTATTTGGATGATACAAATCCACTTGAGTTCAATCATGTGTTCTTATTAACTGGATGTAATTAGTTGATTGATTTATTGGATGAAGAAATGACTGCCTATTAAACTCTATCCAGTGCATATTCCATGGGAAAAGAGTCAATGAAAATATAAATATACAAGAACAAATTAGGGAAATAGCATAGAATGTCTTACAAACTATATGCAATTCAGATAAAATGTCTTACAATCTATCCTTTGATTTCCATGCTACTATATCAAATCCTCACATTAACACTTAACTCTCTGAAATTACTCTTGAAACTTAGTTCTCTCCTTGAAAGAAGCTCACAAGCAATTAGACAGGTTATGTTGTAATCAGTTCAGAATAACTTACAAACCAAACATAAAAGAGTTATACACAGAAATATAAAGAGGCAATAATAACATAGGACAGGAAAACTACACTGTATTTCAATAATATTTCCTATTTCAATATACCCAGACAAGAAGCTTAAAGAGTATGCAAAATTAGAAGCCTGCCTTGTATTAGAATTTCAACAACATTTAAAAAAAACTACAACACGTCTATATATAGCCCAAAATCATCTTGGAATCCTTAAGAGATAAGGATGCAACAAGCTTTGGATGATTTTTGACCTAATTCTAAAACTCAAGGAGACAAAATGAAATTTTCTTATGAAACAAAATGATAGATAAAATATCTAAGCTCATAACTATTTTCTTTAATTTCTTTGGCCCTTGTCACAAAAAACCATGATGTAATTAGGAAATTAAATGCCCCATACTTCTAAAACTCTCTCATCACTAGTGGCTGAAACTCAGCTGAGTACTGGTTGACCATTTTCTTTACCGATATTGATACAAAACTATCACTAACCCTCACCACCAGCTGTTAGGTTCTTAGCATTTCGACCTCTTATCACTAGAAACAATGCTTTGGGATGCATCAATCATATCTACAATCATTTTTTTTCTCATCAATGCTCCTCTAAAACACTCAAAATATCAGCCGCAGGTTTCAAAGATACGCCCATCATCATTACTTTGATTGGAAAAAAGAAATAGCAAACTCAGTACCCGCTCTACAATTTGACAAATAATATCACTGCCATGATATCTTATATGAAACCCTTTTAAATATTTGAATTTAAACCTTAACGGTCATAGGTGGCATGAGTTTTCACATTGATGACCGAGATTTGAATTTCATCTCCCATTTAAAATGTAGCCACTGATCAATTCTGATATTTACCCAGGAACTGACCTCATCATCATAACTTAACCTTTGACTCAGGTTATCTTCTTTCTCTACATCTCCAAGTTGCTGAACCTTTTCCTTAATTTAGGTCTCGTCACAAGACTCAGCGACTATCATTAGATCTAATCTTAATCAAATGATAAGTGGGAAGTCTCTTAATAAAAAGATAATATTTAATATCAAATAGAGACCTGGCGATAAAGAAAACTCATAACCACCAAAGAAAATGGAATATTCTATCTCGATCACAAGACCTAGCGACCGAGCATATCATTTCTAGGCCCATCTAGACACATGTCACCCTATCATTTGTTTTCAACTTCCTACTCATCTTGAACACTGACATCATCTCGACCTTTGACTTAACTCATCATTAACCATGGACAATCGAAAGACTCAGTGACTTAGTAATCTCCAAGTCATGAGAGATTCTACTTAACTATAGTTTAATCTAGAGACTGGGAGACTGAAGGCATTATTAACTTTCATTAAACCTTTACTCTCATCTTGAGACTTGGTGACCAAGACCTAGTCTCCAAGTCACATAATGATCTTGAATTTTCAACCTTCATCTGGAGATTCAATGACTATCATTGATCTTTCATCTAGTTGCATCTGAAAATTGTCATTGAGTCACTTTATCTTTTTCTGCAAACCCTAATCCATCACAAGACTATGTGAAAACATAACATGTGTCTCATCCTTCCTTATGTATCATAGTCTCTAGATCTTTAACTCAACTCAAACTGAATAGCATTCGGGCCCACCAGCTACACGTGGCACACTGTCATAATGCCTTCAACATAACTTGACTGCAAATTTCTCATAAAGGCATAACGACACTCATTAGATTAAATGAACATGCTCAACATTTAAACTTGATCACCGATCATTGACTTAACCATGAGCTAACCCCCCTTCTGACCATGGTCTAGATCTGGCGATCAGGTGATTGAGTGATCTCAAAGATGGGAGATAATTTTCTAACCTCAGGTTACATCAAGAGACTTCCCAACTACCTTGAACATTTCAAATCAACTTTAACTTTGTGCTTAACCTAGATCACTTCATGAGATTATGCAACAGAAGGTCTCAAAGTTGCCAGAAAAATTTGTTAACTTGGGTTAAATCAGGAGATCACCCGACTACCATAGGATCTTGATCTGAATCAACAGTTGTCGCTAGATCTCATGATCACAAAAGAATATGCTATTTTTTACAGAGATAACCTAACAAAAGGGAAATACTAAGTTGTGAGAGATAAAGGAATATTTGGGAAATATTAGGAGATCTCGGAAATGCATTAGGATACGAAATACGCACATGCTAAAAAATATTTTAAGTTACTCGCTAAAGTAACTTCAAAACATAACATATTTTGGAGAACTAGGGTTTTTTGCCATTTTTGAGTAGATATAACCTAGGGCTTACGGTTTTTTGACATCTTTCTTCAATTTTGACCTAGAAACCACAATTTTAAGAGGGATCTTTTGCAAATTTTGACAAGATTTTGATTTATGTTGAAGGATAGCCATGAGAACAACAAAATTTACTGGGAAGACATCAAAACTAGAAATACATCAAATAGTTTCTGTATTTGAGGATGGCTAAATGCAAACTTATGACAAGAACCACAGAATCTCTGGTTGCAGATCACTTAAAAAAATGAGAGCAACTGACTGCATAAAGGAAACACACTATAAACATATGATACATATTTACCTGTGCATAAAAAATTAGACTTCTAATTGAAGAAAGGCTTTAAAAATTTCCCATGCACTAGCAATTTAAATTCTTCTCCATCCATATTCTTCAACAGATATGAATCTTTTCCAAAACTCTAATAAATAACAAATGGTCCAAGCTATAAAGACTCAAACCTCTTGTGTTTCCCTTTATCCTATGATCTCACATTCCACTGAAGTACTCGATCATCTAGTTGGAATTTTTTGTCACTAGCCCTTTTATCAAACAAGTATTTCATTTTCTGTTGTAACTTAATATTTTCTTTCTGGCTATCTTTTCTAATTTCATCCAACTCTGCCAGCTCCATCATTTTTTCCTGCATACTATCAGAAACTTCTAAATGTTCCTCTCGTATAAACTGGTATATAGGTAATAAATTGTTCATAGGCATCCTAGACTGTAAACCATATACAAGCTCAAATGGTGATTTGCATGTTGCTTTCTTAACTGTAACCCGTTTAGCCCACAATGCCAATTTCAGTTTTGTATGCCATGCTCTTTTATTCTTTTCAAGATTCTTCTTCAATATCTTCAATATGATTTTGTTACTAGACTCAACTTTTCCATTTTCCTATGGGTAGTATGGGGATGAATATGAGATTATGATCCCATACTTTTCACAGAAATATTTGATCTCATCAGATCTAAAACACATAGCATTATGCATCACTAACTTTGAAGGTACACAAAACCTGGTTAGAATATTATCCATTAAAAACTCAATAAAAACCTTACTTGTAGCCCCTTTCATTGGCACATCTTCAATCCATTTTGTAAAATAATCTGTAGCTACAAGTATCTAACTTTAAATCCTCCACTAAAGTTTTCTGAAAATTCTCTTATAAAATCAATTCCCCACATAGCAAAAGGGGCCTCAACATTCACTGGATTTAATAACAAGGCTCCTAAAAATTTCAATTTATTTTAGAAGCTCTAGAAAGGTCACATTTTCTAACATATGCATGTGTATCTTTGAATAAATTGGGCCAGAAATATCCAGCCCTTAGAATCTTATGGGAAGTGGTCTTGGTAGAAAAATGACCTCCACATACCCCTGCATGCATTTCACTTAAAACCTTCTCAGATTGGATTTGATCTAGACATAATAATAATACACCATTTTTGTCTTTCCAATATAGATCTCCCTCAATTAAGGTGTATTTATAGGCCTACAATCTTAGACTTCTCTTTTGGTTATCTATCATAGTATTAGGACACTTGGTATTTTTCAAGAAATAAACAATATCAACATAGAATGGTTGTTTTTCTATACTTGTAATTGTCTGATCATGTATCTCTATATTTTTCACTTGTACTAAATCCAAATTCTCCTCTATCATTAGTTTTTCCAATCCCTGACCTCTCACAAATTTTTTAATGTGCATTTCTAAATTAAATTCTTGAATTTTTTTTATCCACTTACATCTCTTAACTGTCACTTCCGACTGAGTAAGAATATCTTTTACTGCTGAATGAGGAACATATGCTTACACCTTAGCACAAACCAAGTATGTTCTAAAATGTTTTATAGATTTTACTAGGACATATGCCTACTTCTTTGTCATCTCATAATTTAGCTCTGTAGCCTGGAGAGATTTACTATAAAAGGCTATTGGATGTTTAAAACCATCTTTATCCTTTGTAGTAAAACAACAAGAATTGTATGAAAGGATTAAAATAAAAATAAAGAAAAAGGCTTTCTATAATCTGGTGATTTCAAAACAAGAGCCTCATGTATTTCTTTATTTATTCCCTCAAATGCTACTTGGTCTTCCTCATTCCACTAAAATTTTGCATCTTTCTTTAAAAGCTTGATGATTGGCTTGACAATTTCTACAAAATTTGCTATGAATCTTCTTACAAAATTTATCTTTTCTAAGAAACACTGAAGACCTTTTAAATTTTTTGGAACAATGACCCTTTGGATAGCTTAAATTCTTTCAGGATCAATCCTTAGGCTATCCTTGGACACTATATGTCCTAGCAACTTTCCTTGTTGTACTACAAAATGGCATTATAAAAAAATTTCCCTATGTGTTCACAATGATCCTCACCTTTTTTAGAATATGAAGTTTAGTCATCTTGGTAAATAACCATGAATAAATCAATAAATTATTTAAAGGAAACATCCATGGCTCTTTGAAAAGTTTCTCCTGCATTTATCAATCCAAATGACATTCTAATATAGACATAAGTCCCCCGTGGAGTAGTAAATGTTGGCTGGAACTACTCTAATTCCTTCACTAAAACCTGATTGTAGCCTGAGAAACCATCCATCATTGACAAAAACTCACAACCCGTTACCTTATGGAACATTGCCTCCATGTTAGGTAGAGAATAGTTGTCTTTGAGAGATGCAATGTTCAAGTTCCTGAAATCAACACACAATCTAATGTCACCATTTTTTTTCCTTACTAGCACTAAATTTGAGACCCATGTTGAATGTCTAATAGGCTGAATAATCCCAGCATCCTTTAATTTCATCAACTCTTGCTATATTTTAGGAGGCAACAAAGGATTAATAGGTCTTTGTTTTTGTCTGAATGGTTTCACCTCTAATTTTAGTGGTATTTCATGCTGGAAAAGATCTTCCCTATAAGCTTTTAGATCTTGATATGACCATGCAAACACATGCTTATATTTTCTCAATAGTTTAATTAGATTTGTTCTAAAATGGGAATCTAATCCCTTTCCAATATAAACTATTTGTAGAGTAGTTTCTGATCCCAAATTTATCTTCTCCAGCTCCTCAATCTTATAATTGCTTATCTTTGTTGAGTGATCAATTTGACTACTAAACAATGCCTCAAGTTCAACCAAACCCATGGGAATCTGATTGGAACTCAATTGGACAATCTCATTTCCCAGAACCATATTCTTTCCAGCAATTGTCTCAACTAAAGAGTTACAGTTTATAAGTTTATCTCCATAATGATCTAGGCCTTGAATAAATCTAATAATATCTTGGTCATCTTCAAATACTTCCCAGTTTTAAATATTATCAGGTACAACTGGTCTTGCCTTGATTTCAACTATTGATACCCCACTTAAAGTAAATTCAATATTTTTCAAAGCAACATTAGCTAAGAAATCTGCCATAATGTTTTTGGACCTTTCTATCGAATTAATATTGAAGGCATCAAAAAGTTCAATTTGGTCCTAAATTGCATGCCTATACATTTTTAATCTATCATTCTTTACTTCATATTTGACCTAACTTGGGCCACTACTAATTCTGAGTCACCATAAACTTTTAGACATCTTATTCCATTTTTAGCCGCAATGTCTAGCCCTAAGAACAAAGGTTCATATTTCATTATGTTGTTTGTGCATTGAAAAGCTAGCAAGAAAGAATACTTGAAAGTAGTATTTGATGGAGATGTGATTAACATACCAGCTCTTGATCCTTCTCTAGAACAAGCTCCATCAAAATAGATTTTCCACAATCCATTTTCATGTGTAATCAACTCCTTTACCAAAGGATCAACATCTTCACATTGATGGGCACTCCTTTGTACTCTAAAATTCTCCATATCCACATCTATACACCAATTCATGTTAGTGTCTACATACCACTCAATCATATGAGGTGCTCTACATTCTCTAGACACTTTAACATTATTTTTGGCTAATTTGAAAGTAGCATATGATAAATCACATTGTATGTTTCCTCCCATTAAAATACTCCATTTTATGTATAATAGCATTCCATAATGTGGTGGAATATCAACCACTAGAAAACTCATTGTCAAAACCACATTACGACATTCTACTAACCTTTATGGCATAGCTTCAATGGTAACAATAATAGGAATCTCTCTTTAGTCCATTGCTTGACATCTTGCATGAGGAGTATCAACTTGCAATCTCATGGAATTCACAATTTCAAATGGCATAACAATGTTTGATGCTCCTAAATCAGTCATGCAATCTTTTAACATCTTACCATTAATGACCAATGTTAGAAATAAAGGAGAAACAATTTTTGGATAAGTAGTTGAATTTAGGAATATTTGAGGTATCTCAGATACTATCACTTCAGGTTCTTTTCCCCTGTTGCTTGGTTTCTTTTCAACATGCTCTCAACTTTGAACTTTCATTGTAGACACACTGTCCAACACTGATAGAACCTTTTCTTTGTGTTCTTTTATTCTCATCATTTCCAAAACTGGAACTTTTACTATCATTTGAGACAAACATTGGCCCATATCAACAAGAGTATACTTTAAATAAGAGGACTTTGGTTTTTCAACCACAATGTTATTTTCCTCTATTTGTATTTTCAGAGTTGGCTTTTCCTTCTTGGATGATTTTTTCTCAACTTAAGGAGAAGCAACATTTGTTTCTTGCACTTTTGATTTCCCCTCATCTACAACACTAGGCTCAACAACTTTTCCTACACATTTGGCCTTGGGTTTATCCACATTTTCCCTAGGTCCATCTTTATTTGAAACATACTTGGTATCTGCCTTATTTTCTTTTACAAAAATACCAGATGGCTGACTGCCAGTACCACCAACCATTATGTTCCTTAGGTGATAGTTACTTCTTTCTTTGCTCAATAAATCAGCAGTAATTCTCACCTTTTCCTCATCAAATGCCTTCCTTACTACTAGAAATTCTTGGTCACCTTGGGCATAGCATCTTATATGATCACCCATTTCATCCTCTTCACTATCCGATACAGTTTGATGTTGATGAACCTCCATTCTAGCCCTTCAACCATATGAATCATGATTTTCTATTTCACAATCAAATTCCACATCATGACATGAGTAAGCATTAGTCATACTGTAATCATATTGATTACCTTAACCCTGTTCTTGTTCCTCATTTTCTTTTAAATTGAAAGCAATAGTGCAAAAATTAGAATTATGTGGAGCTTTACAAGCCTCACACAAAAAGTCATCATTACACAAATGAACAGTATTCTTATGTAAGGGATCAAGTTTCCTATTTTCAGGTTTATCTTTTCTTGGTGGGGCAATAGGTTTTACATCCTTAAATTGAGTACCATAGGGATGATTCTGCATCCTATTCTATGGATTGTAAGTATTACTATAGGATGGTATATTGTTTTGAGGAGCTTTGTATTCTCTTTGTTCAAGCTCCTTTCGGTTACTCCTACTAAAATGAGTATCATCTCTGCTACCCATTTTCCCAGATACCCTTCTGTTCATTTCAATATTAACTGCTACTTTATACACATTAGTAAGGGTTGTAGGATTCTTATCTCTAAGAGCATATCCTAGTTTTGCATCAAAAGCATTTAGATATGTAGCTAGACATACCTTTTCATGCAGCTTGATTCTTTGAAATAATTTATACATAGATCTCTCAAATCTGCTATTGAATTCAGTAACCTCCTCATTATAATTCTTCTTTATGTTCTTGAATTCATTCAATAAGAATCCTTCATTAGTCTTGTTACCATACTAATCTTTGAACAAATCAATGAATTCATCCATGGATGCTATGGAGCCATGTGACATACCTCTAAACCATTACCTAGCATCCTCTACTAGGGATTGAACAAAGAGATTCATTATGACATCCTCATGATTGACATTCAAATAATCTACAAAATCTATGAAATTCCTCAAGTGCACTTCACAAGAAATAACATTGTTTCTTGAAAACTTTGGGAGAGTTTTCGCAATATCTTTAGGTAGTTCATTAGGGTAACCAGGAATGACAATAAAAGTAAATTGTTTGTACCTTTCTAGGTGTAATGGCCTCCTTTGAAATTTTTCATCATCTTGGAAGGTAGCAGCCTTGGCTTTTGAAGATGTAGCTTTTCCAGTACTAGCATAAGAATCCATATAAGATTTTAAGAAATTAATCTTATTCTTCATCTCAAGAGTAGAAACTTCAACCTATTTTTTCTCTAGATTCTTTCTCATGGTTTCTTTTTCTTTTCTTAATCTCTCAAGATCAATGTCTAACTTGGACATCTGCTCTATAAGGACACTGTGAAATTTTGCATCTTCAACCTCCTCTTCAGTAAATTTCTGTTTTCCTTTATCCTTGACAGCTTGTGAACTAGAAGCCTTATGAGTAAATAGTATTTCTTGGTTGCTACGAGATCTTTCAACATTTTTTAGAGCCTCATGTCTCAGAGAACTTCTTCTGAACTTATCAATATCATTTTGATCAAGTTTTTTTCTTTTTTGAATCCTTTTCTCTTTTCGTTTGTTGGATTAGGGCCAACTATCTTTTCATAATTCTCTCTTTTTCAGAAAGCTCATCTAAAGAAACTTTAGGAATCTGTACTACCAGGATCAATTCCTTCTCTCTCACTATAAGTAGTGGTGACTGCATATGCCTTTGATCTAAGGTCATCCTCTTCATATTCTAAAGTGTTCCCTTCATATCCAGACTAATCTCTATCTTTACTTCTAGTATCTCTTTCTTCTTGTCTTGTGGAAGATTTATCTATGTTAACTTGATCTTGCTTCTTTCTCCACATTTTTGTCCTTGAAGTAGTTGGGATACCACTATCCAACTCAACTTCAAGATTGTTTCTCATCCTTGACCTAGTATGCATATTGAAAATATATTTGCTAATCCTTTATTACTGATCACAAAGATTTTACTTTTATTTTTTCCACCCAAAACTAGTTTGGGAAAGATAAAACACAACTAAAATATGAGTACTATAAGGATGATTTAGATAGGAACTCTCAAATATAAATACTAGAGACTTCTAAGTAAAACCTTTATTCCCCAGCAGAGTTGCTAATCTGTTAGGGATTTTTCTCGCATGAACAACAATGCTTGAATGATTGTTTGAACACTATGACTCCTAATACTGATTTAGACAAGATAAATGGCTAATTGATGAGGATTGGATAAGATCCTCCTTCTTTTTTGAGCTCCACATTCTTAGGTAGGTATTACCTCTAAATGATTACTGATTATTCAGTATATGTTATAGTGGACACTGATTTTGTATTTACCCTTTATTGAATCAACTTATAAAATACCCTACAGATGACCAAAATCAACTAAATATAGAGCTTAACCAGATAAACTATGATTGTAAAAAAATAAAAAATTAATGAGACAAGGATTCTCATCCTTCTTGCTTTTAGGGAGGCTTAACCTAGTGATTCACTCTTCAAGGAATCAACAAACTGAATTGTATCTGGTTGATACAAATCCACTTGAGTTCAACTCATGTGTTCTTAGTAACTGAATGTAATTGGTTGATAGATTTATTGGATGAAGAAATAACTTCCTATCAAACTCTAACTAGTGCCTATTCCTTAGGCAAAGAGTCAATGAAATATAAATCCATAGGAACAAATTAGGGAAATAAGAATGCCTTACAAACTATATGCAGTTCAAATGAAATGTCTTACAATCTATCCTCTGATTTTCATACTACTATATCAAATCCTCACATTAATGCTTAACTCTCTGAAATTACTCATGAAACTTAGTTCTCTCCTTGAAAGAAACTCACAAGCAATTAGATAGTTTACCTTGTAACCGGTATGTTCAAATGCCTTACAAACCAAACATACAAGAGTTATACATAGAAATATAAATAGACAATAATAACATAAGATAGGAAAACTACACTGTATTTCAATAATATGTCCTGTTTTAATATACCCAGACAAGAAGCTAAAAGAGTATGCAAAATTATAAGCCTTCCTTACAGTAGAATTTCCACAACATTTAAAAAATAAACTACAGTAGGCCTATATATAGCCCAAAATCATCTTGGAATCCTTAAGAGATAATGATGCAACAAGCTTCATATGATTTTTGACCTAACCTTAAAACTCAAGGAGACAAAATCCAATTTTCTTCTGGAAAAGAAAATAGATAAAATATCTAAGCTCATAACTATTGTCTTTAATTCCTTTGGCCTTTGTCAAAAAAACCCATGATGTGATCAGGTAATTAAATGCCCCATACTTCTAAAATTGTCTCATCGCTAGTGGCTAAAACTCAGTTGAGTATTGGTTGACAATTTTCTTTACCAATATTGAAACAAAACTATCACTAACCCTCACCAGCAGTTGTTAGGTTCTCTACATTTTGACCTCTTATCACTAGAAAAAATGATTTGGGACGCATCATTCATATTTTCAATAAATTTTTTCTCATCAATGCTCCTGAAAAACACTCAAAATATTAGCCACAGGTTTCAAAGAAACTCCCATCATCATTACTTTGATTGGAAAAAGAAACAACAAGCACATGCACCCTATTTGCAATTATCTAAATAATATCACCGCCATGAAATCAAATATGAAACCCTTTGAAATATTTGAATTTAAAACTTAATGGTCACATGTAGCATGGGTTTTTGTATCAATGATGGACATTTGAATTTTATCTCCCCTTTAAAACATAGCCATTGATCAATTTTGACATTTACTGGGGAACTAACCTCAGCACCATAACTTAACCTTTGACTTAGGTTATCTTCTATCTCTATGTCTCCAAGTCTCTAAACCTTTTCCTTAACTCTGGTCTCATCATGAGACTCAATGACTATCATTAGCTCTGATCTTAATCGAATGGTAAGTGGGAAGTCTCTTGATAAAAATATATTTGATATCAGCTAGAGACCTAGAGACAAAGTAAACTCATAAGCGCCAAAGAAAATTGAATATTTTGTCTCGATCAGGAGACCTAGCCACCAAGCATATCATTTATAGGCCCATCTAGAAACATGTCACCCTATCATTTGTTTTTAAATACCCACTCATTTCTGACATTGACATCATCCTGACCTTTGACTTAACTCATCATTAATTATGGATAATATAGAGACTCAGTGAGTGAGTAATCTCCAAGTCACAAGACATTCTTCTTAACTATAGTTTAATCTAGAGAATAGGTGACTAAAGGCATTCTTAACTCTCATTAAACCTTTACTCTCATTTGGAGACTTGTAAACCAAGACCTAGCCTCCAAGTCACATAGTGATCTTTACTTTTCAACCTTCATCCACAGATTCAATGACTACTGTTGATCTTTAATCTAGTTGCATCTGACAATTGTCACTGAGTCACTTTATATTTTATGCAAACCCTAATTCATCAGTAGACTATGCAACAACATAACACATTTCTCATCCTTCCTTATGTCTTTAAGTCGCTAGATCTTTAACTCAACTCAAATTGAATAGCTTCCAGGCCCACTAGCTACACGTGGCACACTGTTGTAATTCCTTAAACATAACTTGACTACAACTTTCTCATAAAGGCATAACGACAATCATTAGATTAACTAAACATGCTCGACATTTAAACTTGACCACTGATCACTGACTTAACCATGAGCTAACCCCCTTCTGAGCATGGTCTAGATCTGTTGATCAGGAAACTGAGTGATCTTGAAGTTGAGAGATAATTTTCCAACCTCAGGTTACACCACGAGTATTAATCCTGACTAACTTGAACATTTAAACTCAACTTTAACTTTGTGCTTAATGCTGATCACTTTTGGAGATTACATGACTGAATGTCTCAGAGTCGCTAGACAAATCCATTAACTTGGGTTACATTAGGAGGTCACCTGACTACCACAGGATCTTGATCTGAATCAATGGTACTCGTCAGATCTCATGATGACAAAAGAATATGCCACTTCTTATAGAGATAACTTGACAAAAGGGAAATGCTAAGTCCTGAGAGATAAATGAATATTCAAGAAATATTAGGAGATCTCGTGACTGCATTAGGATAGGAAATGTGCACATGCCAAAAAACATTTTAAGTTACTCGCTAAAGTAACTTCAAAACATAACATATTTCAAAGAACTACAGTTTTTTGGCATTTTCAAGAAGATATAACCTAGGGCTTAGGGTTTTCTAACATCTCTCTTTGATTTTAACCTAGAAACAATAATTTTCAAAGGGATGTTTTTCAACTTTAGATAGGATTTCATTTTCTGAGGAAGGATAGGCATGAGAATAACAAAATTTACTAGGAAGACATCAAAATTGGAAATATAACCAATAGTAGGTATGGCATTCAATATGCGAATTGGCCTCAGCCATTGCTTTGCACAGTCCTTTTTCTCAGACATGTTTCATAGGTTGCATTTCCAGATCACACTCTTGGAGGATAGCCATACACTTTCCTCAATGTTCACCTAATTCACTTTGAAGTAACAAAGACTTAACAGCCTAGTCAGGGAGGATGGCATGCACTTTTCTATGGAGGATGTAGTGTCAAAAATTTTTAACCACCCGGACAAGGGAAAATGCTTGGTTTTTTATAGGTGAATATTGCACCTATCCATTCTTTAAGGAAGAGCTTGTTAGCACATTTAGTTGCAGCACAACCCTAAAATGATAGCATAGTTGTATACTTGAATGGAAACTCCTTTTATTCAAGAGAAAAGCTAATTGATGAGGATTGGATAATATCCTCCTTCTTCGAGCTCCACATCACTCAGGCAGTTATTTCCTTATCTACACATACATATGAATCCTTTCTGAGAACTACAAGTTTGCAGATATAAAATTGTGGAATGGGTTTTTAGACTCTTAGGTAACTAATACCTCAATGCTTTATCAAATTTATATGCAACATTCACTTGCAGAGAGTAAATTTGAAAACCAGAGAAAACCTAACTCCGAACAACATGAAATGGAAATGGTTTTTCAATTATCTGTTTGATGTATGGATCTTTATAACATCTCAAATCTTGCATATGCCAGTGTCTTATCATATGGGCAACAAAGTCAAACATGCACTTGCAAAGAGAACATGAATGAATGGAAAACAACTCTGTCTAATGTGTTTGTATGCCTTACATAAAACAAACCGTATCAATCAAGTTCTTCTTATTGATCCATATGTGTGTTCAGATATGCAACTTCCTACTTGAAGAATTTAACTCTCTCTTTAAAAGAGACCTTAGAAATAGAGAGTACATAACCAACATCCACTGGAAAGACAATATTGGCAACACCCTTGATATCCCAACTCATACAAATCTGAAAACAACTCCTAAATCACATTTATCCTTTGAATAACTCTATTGCTGATCAATCAATAGCTAAAACTAAAACACCCTTGATGTCGTAGTTTATATGATTTCAGAAAAAATGGAGACAACTTGATGATATAATAAAAGTGCTAAAATCATTCATAGATAACTTGTTACAAAAATGTTTCCTCTGAGACAAAAGGATAACAGAACAACCTTGTATGCATAGAAAAGAGAAATATTACAAAAGATATAATATGGAACTTACTCTGAAACTTCTTGCAAAGAGAGACACAACACAGTCTGAAACTCCCAAAGTAGAGTAGAAGATAGGGATAGGAACCCTCAAAATTGAGAAAAGAAAAGGACATATAGAAAAGAAAAAACCCTCAAAACTATGTCTGGAAAAAACCTGTCTTTCTCTTGTAAATATGATATGTACTTATCTCTCTTTCTCCACTTTGTCTTTTCAAAATCTATGTCTGATCTCTTTCAGTAATTTTTTAAAAATCTAATTCTTATCCTCTACATAATTCCTTCATTTTTCCAATGAGAATCTTTCAAAATTTGATCATATTCTGAGAAAATATGCTTGAAATCTGATTTCATTCTTCTTAAAAAACCTCCAGGAAAGCAAATATGAATCTAATTTTTGCAAATAAAATATATATGCATTTGTCTCAACTTTTTATGCTAATCTAATCTTTATAATTTGATCTCCATTCTATCCAAATTTAATTTCATTGAGTAAAAATCTGAGTTCCTCTGTGTATGCAACATCTCCCGAAATGCATTTTAAAATACTTGCAAAATAAAATATATGTATCAAGCTATACATTTAAACCTTCAAAACTTTGCAAATATTTAAAACTTCTTTGAAAACATTATTTTCTGCATTATAAGCCTAAAAGCTAGTAGAATTTGACATGTGGCATTTACTGGCTGGCTGCTTCTAACTGGTCTTTAACTCCTTACTTTAACCTTGGTTCTCTTTTTTCTCATTGACTATAAGTCTCTTGATATTTTCCTTAGCCATGGTTAAATCTTGATACCCGGTGACCACCTCCTTAGTCTCCAAGTCTCTTGATATTTGTCAGTTAACATTTCTTATCTAGTGACCTGACAACTAACCTCAATCTCCAAGTCTCATGAAAATTTGGTCTTAACGGTCGGTATCACACGACCTAGTTACTAACATCTAGCGGTTAACTTGGTGGTTAGTCTCTTAATCTCTTGATTGTGGCAGTTATCTCATTTTGTCTCCTGACTTTGCAACTTTCTTGTCTCTGAGTCTCTAGATTTTTGGCAGTTAACTATCAACATCACGCGACCTCATGACCGGTTACCCTGACAGTTAGTCTCCAAGTCTCCCAACATCGGGACTAGCTGCCACGTGTCCACTGCCACGTCACCATCAGTGCCACCTGTCTGCAAAATTTCTTCCTAGTCACTTGAGAACGCTTCCTAGTGCACCACTTGGCCTCCTACACACATGTGTGAAGAGAGCCTCCTTCTCTGCTTCACATTTGTATATGTTTGTCTTCTTGCTTATAAACATTTTGAAAGTCTCTTGTGGGATGAATGTGGGATTAAATCCATTTGTATTTTAAAGCATTTTCATATTTTGCCTCAAAATAACTAGGGCCCACCTGTGTTTTGAAACCTCCAACCAAGGGGCCTGCCTTAAGCCTCTTGGATTCTTATTCATTTCATATTACAAGTGTCAGAGTATATAAACATTAAAATATTCCCTTCCACTGTGCATGTGGGATAATGCATTTTGTGATTGTTATAGGCAATTTTGACAGTGCTACACATAGTCAACTATATCTTGTGAACCAAGAAGAATTTGGAAGAGTACTCTAGTGAGAATTTGGAGAATTAGATTTGTGACAAAATATCCAAAATTTAGCTTGATCCAAAATTTTAATTTGAAGTTATGCCCCCAACAATATGACTATTTTTCTGTTTCCTGCAAAATCGTGTTTGCAAAATTTTTATTTAATCTTTCACTTTTTGCAGTGTTCTAATTTTAATGTTTTAAATTTTGCAAATTTCCTCCATGTGCTGGGTAATACTCCCCCTCTATTGCATTTTCTAAAAGCTTCTAAATTTTTAAAACTCCCAAGAAGATCTGCACAGACATCCCTTTTGTTCTTTACATTTGCCTTGTTTCTGACTCTACATTTCAATACACAGCCCTCTGATGCCATTGAATTTGTAGTGCAATAATGCAGCCTCCTCTTTGAAATCATTCCTTCCCCTCTTCAAATGCTACACATGAACTACTTTTGATTTCTTTTGCAATGTGTTGGTTGGAAGTTTTGAAGATATTTTGTATTTATTTCAAATGCATAGACACCATTGTTCACAATAATACATCCACATGCAATGAGAATGGTGCCACAATTTTTTATTGAAAACAAATTTGAGACAAAAATTTATCATTCTATGAAAATGACCATTCTATAAACTTTATTCTATTCAGCACTACAAACTACACAAAACTCCTTGAAGTTTGAATTTAAAAAATCCTCAAGAATGATCCTTCAGAATCTGAACCTCTAGAACATGATTCACCTTCACACATGGAATATAGATATTCAAGTAACTTTCACTAATGACAAACTGATCAACATGTACTAATCTGTAAAGTTAGCACATAAAACACTTTTCTGAACTTTAACACAGTGAAAATGCATAAACTGGATTTGGAAATAGCATGGAAAAATTATCAAATGGATTGACCAAAGTCTAAAAATCTTGAGAGAAGTTCACTTCCAGGTCTACAATGCAGAAAAACCTTCAATTATTCTTGACCTTGGACCAGGTGCAAACAAGCAAATCAAAAAGTAGGTCACTTGAATTTGGATTCTGCACATTCAGTGAAACTTAATAAATTTGAAATGGAAAGGCTCTGGCAAAGTGGAGAACTGGATTGGTGTGAACCCAAAAGTCTTTGGGAAGGTACACTTACAAGTTTTTAATGCAAGGGAAAACTCAATTATGCAGTGCATTACACTGGATACATCTTGGAAGACCTCAAAGTAGGCTATTTGGAAATCTAGGCATAACAGAGAAACATGACAGTTTTGCAAGACCAACTTTTGGGAAACTGAAAACTTATCAAGTGGATTCAAAATGACATAGGATTTAAAAAATAAGCTCTATGTCATACATGTAAAAAATTCCCAAAGTAGTGACCCATGAAACCTAAGAGGATGCAAGATATTCAGATGCAAAGTAGGCTTTTTACAATAAAATTACACTTAGTAAAAATGCAGATTTATGTAACCACCTTCAAATGGCTATTCCCTAAACATGCCAGAATTGAAATTTAGGAGCTGGAACCACTGCCTATGTCAAATGAAAGGTACTGAACCCTCTTCCCAAGTGGTTCATCATGAAAATCATTAGGGTACCTTTTACAAGAATTCAAACTAAGCCTTTTCACAAAAAATTTCAGGGGTACTCACCTTGCCTTATAGAAAATTTCAAAATGGTCACTCCAAATTTGTGCCAAATTTAAGAGTACCAATAGTGGCTCTAATTTTTGACATGTGCCCCATGCGGGCATGCATAGAACTTTCATAATCTCATGATAGAAGTAGACCATCCCAAAACTAGAAATCAGATTTTCTCTTTTCTCTTTCCTCTTCTCACTGGCAACTCTCAAAACTTTTCTCTTTTTCAAAAAATGGGGAAACTCTTACTAAAAGGAAACACACAACTGAAAGGGAAAGAAACTATACAATATGTTCATTATCTGCAAGAGGCTCAAAGCCCCAAAACTACAATCAGCTCTTACCTCTGTCATACACCTGGTTTTCATCTTTATAAATCATAGATAAGCTAAAATTATCACTTCCATGCATCTGACCTATCTTATTTCCACTCTCCATTAACTCAAGACAAAACAAATATCAGTATAATCTAATTGAGAGCTAAAATGGAAATGATACCAATTTTGCAAAGAATGTGGCATATGCATGATGCATTCATTAGGTAGCAAAAATTGAGAATCAATGCAATAATCAACAATACTTAGCTCAATACCACATCTCTAAAAATCACCTCTTGGATGAGAAATAAAACACTTAAAATCTGCTAGGTTGCTTGGGTTAGCATTATTATATCCATCCACATCAGTAGTTTTCACATTAAAGAAAAAATCAGCATGCTGAACCTTATGCAAATACTGAAAACATTCACCACTTGGTATTTCATTCTTCAAAGGATAGGGAACAACAATCTGAGGAACATCACAACTAAGCTCAACATAGACATCATGGATCCTATGAAAATGGTTCTGACTTTCTTTAGGAAGAGATAAATCAAGAACATCAAAAGAAAAAGATTCAACATCTTCATGATCAAACAATGGTAATCCCATATAATAATCCATACTCCTTTTCTCAAAAGTATTACCATCCTGCATCTTGTCATTGACTTCCATATTCATATCAGAATCTTCATAAATACCTTCCTACAAATTATCATCATCATTCAAATCTGAAACTTGCTGGTGGGTGGTTGGGAAAACATTAGCACATTCATCATAAACATGTGAATCTTGAGAAATTGAAGGACTACACCTTAATAGTTCATTAGAAAATTTAGAATCTTAAAAAGATTTACAATCTACAAAACTATCATGATCAGTGCTCAAAATGATATCTGGAGTCTCTTTATCCCTTAAATCTACAACAACATTGAGACTTTCATTATTTGACATGGCATGCTCAACTTGATTGTGTTCTAGTGACATAGGAGTATAAGCAAAATCAGAAATATAAGTATCAAAAATTTGACTATCTGATGCATATTCTTTGTCAAACTCGATGTGTATCAAGTGTTGAGATTCAAATCTATCATTCCCTAAAAATCTGAGATATTCATAAGACAATAATTCTGAAATTTGTTCACTATGGAGTGAACAACTGTCATCATTTATACTTATCTCTGAAAAACTCACACAATTAGCATCTTCATAGTCATTTTTTACACTTTCAGCAATATTATCATTATCCATAGGGCATGAAATTTAAGATTCATTTTCTGA
Organism: Thuja plicata; assembly: GCA_018584345.1. NCBI lineage: Eukaryota > Viridiplantae > Streptophyta > Pinopsida > Cupressales > Cupressaceae > Thuja > Thuja plicata. The sequence continues at coordinate 190,865 of MU223264.1, forward strand.
TACATACCTCTGAAAATCAGCAGTCAAAAAATCTAAGATTTTCTCACTACTTAGCAAGGATTGACATTCTCGTTTGTCCTCATTAGCTTCTTGCTTAATGCTGCAAATTTCTTCCTCATTGGAACCATTTAGTGAGATTTATTGGACCATATCATCTTGTGCAAAGGAATCACTACAATCACTTACATCCACATCATAGTTATCATCTTTCTGTCCACACAAAACATTTTCACTGTCTTGCTTCTCACAGATTTCATTGTTAGTATCATAATCAGCAAAACTTTCAGTATAAGTGGACTTATCATTATAATCATAATAACTAGATTGAATATCACTAGAATCAGCTTCATCAGCATAAGTAGATTCATATTCAGCATCTTCAACATTTTCAGATTCAATATCACTAGTTTCAACTTCAGATATGTCTTTAGAAGATAAATTTTCTACATGCTCTATCCATTGCATAGTATTCCAAATAATGTCCACCCTCTCAGAGCTTGGAAAATTTATAGAATTAGGAAAATAAAGTTCAACAAACAAAATTTCCCAAAAAAAATCCCGAGGAAAGAAAGAGATATTATACTCTTCTATCTTATTAGTAAACCTCATGTAGAAATGACATTGAGACTCACCCTCATTTCTACTCATATTTTCTTGTAATGTTTTAACAACCCTTTCTTGAATCTTTTGTCTTATCACTTTGGTTTTTGCACTAACAAGTTCAAGTTCTGGTGAAGGGCTTTCAAATTCAAACATATCATGATTATCACTATCCTCCCCATTACCATACTGCTCAAAAAAAAAATCTACTAATGTAGCCATAGATCCTATTGAACCACGAGGTAATGCCTTAAACCAGTCCCTAGCATTATCTACTATGGATATTGCAAATAGGTTCATTAATACATCCTCATGTGTGATTTCATGATCATCTATCAAATCACCAAATTTTCTTATATGCTCCTTAGTTGATTTCTCACCTAGACCAGTACATTTATGCAAACAATCCCTTACTACTGATGGAATAGGATTTGTGTATCCAAGGATACCTTCAATGTTTAGAGCATTGCACAACCTAACCCAACATAGGTGTGACATTTTAATAGGTAGGACGACTACAAACTGCCTCTCTCTTCCCTCTTAACTTAGTGTTGCCCACTTATTACGAAAACATATGCATAATTGATTTTCATGGAACAAAAGGTTCATCCAATGAAAATAAAAATACCTAGAGAATAATGAAGTTGCTGTAAATTTTTTGATTTGAAGTCTCCTCCAAATCACCTTCAAGACTTTGTAGAGCCACCACCTCTTTGTAGAGGGGAAGATTTGAATTTAGCTGAGACCTCTTCACCCCACTCTCACCTTCTTCAAATCAACAACTTTCATACAACTCCAATACAACGTCTTTTTTTTATTTCTCTCTTAACTGTATTCTTAGTTATAAAATCCCAAATATCTTCCTCTATCACTGCAAGTCCACCTTCTTAGTAGTCTTTTTTCAAACTTTCATAGTGCTACAAATTAGAGAATTCAGAGTCGCCACTCACCACATGTGAGATAGTATAAGTATTTCTTAAAAAACTTGGACTTTTAGAAACTTTGCAATGACAAACAAAACAGGGTTGACTATTTTTTCAAAAAATTGAGGAAAATATTATCTTTTGCAAACAATGACTCTATTACCAGACTCTGGAATGATTCAACAAAGCAAGGAATTGCACATCTTAAACTTGCTGTCCTTTTATATATCCCTAGTAGAGTTGTGAATTTGTTAGCACTTTTTCTTGCAGCACAACCCTAAAATGATAGTATACTTGAATGAAAAATCCTTTTATGCAAGAGAAAGGCTAATTGATGAGGATTGGATAATATTCTCCTTCTTCTTAGAGCTCTAAATCACTCAGGCAGGTATTGCCATATCTGCACATACATATGACTCCTTTCTGACAACTAGAAGCTTGCATATATAAAAATGTGGAATGGTTATTCAGACTCTTAGGTAACTAAGACCTCAATGCTTTATCAAAGTTATATGTAACATTCACTTGTAGAGAGTAAATCTAAAAACTAGAGAAAACCTAACTCCTAACATCTTGAATCTTGCATAGGCCAGTGCCTTATCCTATAGGAAACAAAGTCAAGCATACACTTGCAAGGAGATGATGAATGAATGGAAAACAACTCTGTTTGATGTGTTTATATGCCTTATATAAAACAAACCATATCAATCAAGTTCTTCTTATTGATCCACATGTGTTTTAAGATATGCAACTTCCTACTCAAAGAATTTAACTCTCTCCTTGAAAGAGAACGTAGAAATAGAGATTACATAACTGGCATCCACTAGAAAGACAAGATTGGCAACACCCTTGATATTCCAACTCATACAAATCTGAAAACAACTCCTAAATCACAGTTATCCTTTGAATAACTCTATTGTTGATCAATCAATAGATAAAACTAAAACACCCTTGATGCCCTAGTTTATATGATTTCAGAAAAAATGGAGACAACTTGATGATATAATAACAGTGCTGAAATTCATTCATACATAACTTGTTAAAAAAATGTTTTCTCTGAGACAAAAGGATAATAGAAAAACCTTGGATGCATAGAAAAGAGAAATATTACAAAATATATAATATGGAACTTGCTCTGATACTTCTGGCAAAGAGAGACAGAACACAGTGTGAAACTCCCGAAGCAGAGAAGAAGACAGGGATAGGAACCCTCAAAATTGAGAAAAGAAGAGGATATATAGAAAACAAGAAACCCTAAAAACTATGTCTAGCAAACACCTGTCCTTCTCTTGTAAATTTGATATGTACTTATCTCTCTTTCTCCACTTTGCCTTTTCAAAATCTATCTCTGATCTTTGTCGCTGATTTTTTAAAAATTTAATTCTTATCCTCTGCATAATTCCTTCATTTTCCCAATGAGAATCTTTCCAAATTTTATCAAATTTTGAGAAAATATCCTTGAAATCTGATTTCATTCTTCTTCAAAAACCTCTGGGAAAGTTGATGACATGTAACTGACTAAATGTTTGACAATGTTAAGTTGAAGATGATGCAAGACATTAAATCAGTTAATGGTATGTATTTTCATTGATGTCAAATTGATATCATTTGTATGGTCATATACCTAATTCCAAAGACTTTAGAGAATGAATGGAAGAAAGTTTATGCTTTTAGCAATGCATAAAAGTCAAGAATTCACAAAGAGATAGACTACACCGGTGGAGTGCACACCATCGGTAAAGACAGAGATAAAGTCACAGTGATGCCCAACGAGCAGAAGATAGTGTTCCCTAACGAAGAAAAATCACAGGATCCCGACAAGATAAAAATAGTGTTGCCCAACGAGCAAGATCCAATGATGCCCAACAGATGGAGATCCCGAAGCTAATTGAAGTTGTACCAACATAACTGGCAGTTGTCACCGACGATAAACTGTAGAATTGACAGACAGCTCAGAAAATGACAAAATATCTAGCTGGCAGAGCTTAAGGATAGACTTAATTGGTTGACTTATTTTTTTTATTCAACCACAGTTAAGTAAGTGATTTAAATATGATTTACACAGCTGGCTAGAAGATAACTATGAGATAAATCAGAAGTTAAAGCCGTAAATCAATTTGGCTAGATTGTTTTTCACACCAAGAATCAAGAATCAAGAACCAAGAATTAAGCAATATCATGTCTATATAAGAGACAAGCATAATTCATTTCAAAATGACACTCAGATACAAAAGGGAGTGATTTGATAGAAGATGCTGAAGAGAAACTAATGGAGGTTAAACTTCATACAGTCCTGATCAATCAAGCTAAGGGAGAGCTAAAGAATTCTGAAGACACTAACACAAAGTGAAGCACATCATCATAGAGCATAAATAATGAAGAACAAAGGAATATAATTGATACATTGATCAGAAAGGTATTGTACATAAATAGATCTGAATATCTGCAATTCAAAGTTGCATTAGAAATAGGTCATTGTGTTTCAGTTTAACCATTGAAGCATTAAGTCTCTTAATAGAGTAAGACTTAATATTCTTTTGTAATAGAGGTATATCCTAATAGATTACCAGAAGGTTGACTCATGATAGTAGCATCGATCTTGCCTAAAGCCTATTGAGAGTCTAAGAAGGAGGCTGATTTAAGGATGGTAGTAAGATTAGCATAAAGCCTATTGATAGTCTAGAGGCTGTTTCAAGGATGGTAGCGTAGAAGCCAAATACAAAGTGAAAACCTATGTATAAAAATCCTCTAACAAGGTCACACTTAACAGTGTGTTTGTAACCTTTAACAGGGTTGGCTCCTAATAGGGCTCACTTTAGAAGAGTGAAAATTTGGGGTACTGGTCCCAATGGTTTTTCCCTTAACAAGGTTTCCACGTTAAAATCCTTGTGTTATATGTGTATGGTTTATTACTTTATTGTTTTACATTTCACATATGCATTTATGGATTGATTGGTATACTATGCATATTTACTAAGTATCAGTAAATAGGTTTTACTGCTTATCGGTTATCAAGGAGAAGAAGGACAAACAAGGTAAACTGACAGACAGTTATTTATTTCAAGTATTTCAGAGGAATACATCTTGTAGGGACTTAATAATCTGAGGTGTATTAATTGGTGGATTGAAGTTTAAAAGGATAAATTTTTGAGGCCACTAATTCAACCCCCCTCTTAGTTATTACTAACAATTGGTATCAGAGCTTGTGTGCTTAGAAGGAAGGTTTCAATACCTAAGTAAAGATCACAAGATGAACAGACAAGATGTGCCCAAGTTGAACAAGGACAACTTTGCTTCATGGAAAAGCAGGATAAAGCTTCACTTATCAGGTATTGGCAATGATATTACTCAATACTT
>MU223264.1:198259-208315 GCA_018584345.1 Thuja plicata
TACAAGAACAAGAAGTAAGTCTTTAAACTCAAATTGCTTAATTTGTGAGTTTGAACCAAAGTCTGTCAATGCTGCACTAGATAATGAAGAATGGATAAGTGCTATAAATGATGAGATTGAACAGATTAAAAAGAACAAGGCATGGTCACTTGTGCCAAGACTAGATGACAAGAATGTCATTGGTACAAAATGGATATTCGAGAATAAACTGAACGAGAATAGAGAAGTCACAAGGAACAAAGCAAGACTAGTATGCAAGGGGTATGCACAAGAGGAAGGTATAGAATATGGAGAAACCTTTACACCCGTTGCTAGGCTAGAAGGAGTAAGAATTCTAGTTTCTTATGCTACATACAAAGGATTCAAAGTATATCAAATGGATGTCAAGTCAGCATTCCTAAATGGAATACTTGAAGAGGAGATATACATTGAACAACCAGAAGGGTTTGTGGATCCAGACAAGAGGAACATGGTATGTAGACTTCAAAAATACTTGTATGGATTGAAACAAGCTCCTAGAGCCTGGTATGAATGACTTCATTCCTATCTAATAAGTATTGGATTCATGAGGACTAGTGAAAATAGTAATCTTTATTTGAAAGAAGATACTAATGCTAACACTTTGATTGCTGAAATATTTGTTGATGACATCATATTTGGAGGCAATGATATGTTATGCAAATCATTTTCTGATGAGATGAGAAAATAATTTGAGAAGTCTATGTTTGGTGAGATCAAGTTCTTTCTTGGTCTACAGATCATTCAACAAAGTGAAGGTATTTTCATTACACAGTCCAAATACATCAAAGAGGTTCTAAAAATATTCCAGATGGGAGATTCCAAACCTGTTGAAACACCAATGGCTACTAGATGCAAATTAACAAAGGAAGACAAGACAACAGAGGTAAATCAGACTCTATATAGATCAATGATAGGGAAACTCATGTATGTTGTACACACTAGACCAGATATTGTGCATGCAATAGGAATTGTTGCTATATTTTCTGCTAACCCTAGGGAATCACATATAACTGTTGTGAAAAGAATTCTAAGATATCTGACGAATACTGATAAATTTGGCTTATGGTATAAAAGAGAAGGAAAATTTGAATTGAAAGTGTTTACTGACATTGATTGGGCTGGAAATCTTGATGACCGGAAGAGGACAATTGGAGGAGCATTCTTAATGGGTGATAGACTTGTCACATGGATTAGCAAGAAGAAAGGATGCATCTCTTAGTCTACTGCAGAGGTAGAATATGTTGATGCTGCTACAAATTGCACAAATATTGCATTGATCAAACAGTTGCTAGAAGGTATGCATATGAAGATCATAGAACTAGTAGTTATCTATTGTGATAACACTAGTGCAATAAATATTTCTAAGAATCCAGTCATGCATGCAAAGACTAAGAAAATTTCCATCAAGTATCAATATTTAAGAGAACAAGTTCAAGAAAAATAGGTGATACTTGAATATGTAAAATCAAAAGAACAATTGGCTGATATCTTCACCAAGCCACTGCCCAAGGATACATTTGAGTACTTGAGGAAATGACTAGGGGTCAAACCCATGTCTATCAGTCAGTAAAAACATTGAAATCTACATCAACCATATATTATCAGTATATCATTCATGATTGATGCAAGCAGAAGTTGAACTTCAAAGCCACATCTATATACAAAAAGGTATATATCAAAACCAAGCACTAGAGAAAATTGGTATATGATGGATAAGGGAAATTCAAGGATTATGTTATGGATAGAAGACATTGTTTGACAGAATGTTAGATATTTGTGAAAATATTTGTTTGGCATTAATGTCAAAGGGAGAGAATGTATCCATATTATCATCATAAACTATTCATTATCAGATTACTCCAAACAGGGAGAGATCATATCCATAGGGAGAATATTTGTATAAAAGTTGCAAATACAAGACAAAGATAAAAAAGAGAGAAAAATTGACACCAGTAGAGGTCACAACACATCAGAAGAAGAAAAAGAAAAGCTGCAAGAATCAAATCTAAGCTAACATAGATCTTATCAGCAGTCAGACATTTTTATCAGTTATCAAAACAAATTGTTTGGTAATTTGATGAATCTTAAATTGTATTTCATGTTGTATTAGAAATAGTATAGTGTGATAATATAGTATGTTTCCATCAATTCCAAAGGGAGAGATTGATGAGATGTAACTGACTGAATGTTTGACAATGTTAAGTTGAAGATGATGCAAGACATTAAATCAGTTAATGGTTTGTATTGTCATTGATGTCAACTTGATATAATTTGTATGTTCATATAAATAATTCCAAAGACTTCAGAGAATCAATGGAATAGAGGTTATGCTTTCAGCAATGCATAAAAGTCAAGTATTCACCAAGTGACAGACTACACCGACAGAGTGCACACCATCGGTAAAGACAAAGATAAAGTCATAGTGATGCCCGAAAAGCAGAAGACAGTGTTGCCCGACGAAGAAAAATCACAGTATGCCTGACAATCTAAAAATAGTGTTTCCCAAAGAGCAAGATCCAATGATGCCCGATGGATGGAGATCCTAAAGCTAACTGAAGTTGTACCGACAGAACTGCCAGTTGTTGTTGGCGATGAACTACAAAATTGACCAACAGAATAGAGAGATCAGAAAATGAAAAAATATCTAGCTGAAAGAGCTTAAGGATAGACTTAACTGGTTGTTTTATTTGTTTTATTTGACCACAGTTAAGTAAGTGATTTAAAGATGATTTACACATTTGGCAAGAAGATAACTATGAGATAAATTAGGAGTTAAAGCCATAAATCAATTTGGTTGGATTGTTTTTCATGCCAAGAATCAGGAACCAAGAATTAAGGAATATCATGTATATATAAGAGAAAATCATAATTCATTTCAAAATGACACTCAGATACACGGGGGATTGATTTGATAGAAGATGCTGAAGAGAAACTAATTAAGGATAAACTTCATATAGTCTTGATCAATTAAGCTAAGGGAGAGCTAAAGAATTCTACAGACACTGACACACACTGAAGCACAACATTACACAGTAGAAATAATGAAGAAAAAAGGAATATAATTAATACATTGATCAGAAAGGTATTGTATGTAAATAGATCTGAATATCTGCAATTCAAAGTTGCATTAGAAATAGGTCATTATGTTTCAGTTTAACCATTGAAGCATTAAGTCTCTTAACAGAGCAAGACTTAAAAGTCTTTTGTAATTGAGGTATATCCTAACAGATTACCAGAAGGTTGACTCATGATAGTAGGATCGGTCTTACCTAAAGCCTATTGATAGTCTAAGAAGGAGGCTGATTCAAGGATGGTAGTAAGATTATCATAAAGCCTATTGACAGTCTAGAGGCTAATTCAAGGATGGTAGTGTAGAGGCCAGATACTAAGTGACAACCTATGTATAAAAATCCTGTAACAAGGTCACACTTAACAGGGCTAGATCCTAACAAGGCTCACTTCAGAAGAGTGAAAATTTGGGGTACCGGTCCCAGTGGTTTTTCCCTTAACAGGGTTTCCACCTTAAAATCCTTGTGTTATATGTGTATGGTTTATTACTTTATTGTTTTACATTTCACATATGCATTTATGGATTGACTGGTATACTCTACATATTTACTGAGTATCGGTAAATAAGTTTTACTGCTTATCAGTTATCAAGGAGAAGAAGGACAGACAAGGTAAACCGATAGACAATTATTTATTTCAAGTATTTCAGAGGCATACATTTTGTAGGGACTTAATAATCTAAGGTGTATTAATTGGTGGATTGAATTTTAAAGGGATAAATTTTTGAGGCCACTGATTCACCCCCACTCTCAGTTATTACTAACAAAAGCAAATATGAATCTGATTTTTGCAAATAAAATATATATGCATTTGTCTCAAATTTTTATGCAAATCTAATCTTTATAATTTGATCTGCATTCTATCCAAATTTAATTTGATTGAGCAAAAATCTGATTTCCTCTATTTTTACAACATCTCCTAAAATGCATTTTCAAATACTTGCAAAATAAAATATATGTTTCAAGCTATACATTTGAACCTTTAAAACTTTGCAAATATTTAAAACTTCTTTGAAAACATTATTTTATACATTATAAGCCTAGAAGCCACCAAAATTTGACATGTGGCATCTACTAGCTGGCTACTTCTAACTGGTATTTAACTCCTTACTTTAACCTTGGTTCACTTTTTCTCATTATCTCTAAGTCTCTTGATATTTTCCTTAGACATGGTTAAATTTAGAGACCCGACAACCACCTCCTTAGTCTCCAAGTCTCTTGATGTTTTCCACTTAGCATTTATTATCTAACGACCTGGTGACTAACCTCAATCTCCAAGTCTCATGAAAAATTGGTCTTAACCACTGGCATCATGTGACCTAGTGACTAACATCTAGATGTTAACTTCGTGGTTAGTCTCTTAATCTCCTGATCCTAGTGGTTATCTCATTTTCTCCCCCAAATTCGTGAATTGTCTGTCTCTGAGTCTCTAGATTTCTTGTGATTAACTATCAACATCATGTGACCTCATGACTGGTTACCCTAGTGGTTAGTCTCCAAGTCTCTTGATTCTGGTGGTTATCTACTCTTCATTTCCTGACTTTGCGACTAGCCACCACATGTCCACCTGCCACATCACCATCGATGCCACCTGTCTTCGAAATTTCTTCCTGGTCACTTGGGTACACTTCCTAATGAACCACTTGGCCTCTTGCACACACATGTGAAGGGAGCTTCCTTCTCTTGTTAACATTTGTATATGTTTGTCTTCTTGCTTATAAATATTTCGAAAGTCTCATGTGGGTTGAATGTGGGATTAAATCCCTTTGTATTTTAAAGCATTTTCATATTTTGCCTCCAAATAATTGGAACCCACCTATGTTTTGAAACCTCCATCCAAGTGGCCTGTCGTAAGCCTCTTGGCTTCTTATTAATTTCATATTACAATCGTTGGAGTATATCAACATTAAAATATTCCCTTCCAATGTGCATGTGGGATAATGCATTTTGTGACTATTATAGGCAATTTTGATAGTGCTGCACACAGTCAATTGTAACTCGTGAACCAAGAAGAATTCAGAAGATTTCTCTACTGATAATATGGAGAATTATATTTGTGACAACATATCCAAAATTTAGCTCGATCCAATGGTTTAATTGGAAGTTATGATCCCCATAATATCACTATTTTTCTATCTCCTGCAAAATCGTGTTTGCAAAATTTTTATTTAATCTTTCCCTTTTTGCAGTGTTCCAATTTTAATGTTTTAAATTTGGCAAATGTCCTCTATGTTCTGGGTAACATCTCCCCTCTATTGCATTTCTTGAAAGCTTCTAAAGTATTAAAACTTCCAAGAAGATTTGCAAAGACATCCCTTTTGTTCTTTACATTTGCCTTGTTTCTGAATTCACATTTCAATACACAGCCCTCTGATGCCATTGAATTTATAGTGTAATAATATAGCCTCCTCTTTGAAATCATCCCTTTCCCTCTTCAAATGCTACATAGGAATTCCTTTTTAATTCTTTTGCAATGTGCTAGTTGGAAGTTTTGGAATTATTTTGTATTTATTTCAAATCTTTAGACACCATTGTTCACAGTAGTACATCCAAATGAAATGAGAATTGTGCCACATTTTTTTCTTGAAAACAACTTTGAGACAAAAATTTATCATTCTATGAAAATGATCATTCTATAAACTTTATTTTGTTCAGCACCGCAAACTACACAAAACTCCTTCAAGTTTGAATTCAAAAACTCATCAAGAATGATCCTTTAGAATCTGAACCTCTGAACATGATTCAAGTTTACACATGAAATATAGATATTCAAGTAAATTTCTCTAATGAAAAACTAATCAAACAGTACTAATCTTTCAATTTAGCACTTAAACATTTTTCTAAACTTTAACACAGTGAAAATACATAAACTACATTTGGAAATAGCATGGAAAAATGATCAACTGGATTGACCAAAGTCTGAAAATATTCAAAGATGTTCACTTCTAGGTCTATAATGTAGAACAAACTTCAATTATTCTTGACCTTGGACCAGGTGCAAACAAGGAAATCACAAAGTAGGTCACTTGAATCTGGGTTCTGCACATTAAGTGAAACTTAATAAATTGGAAATGGAAAGGCTCTGGCAAAGTGGATGACAGGATTGGTGTGAACCTAAAAATCTTTGGGAAGGTACACTTCCAAGTTTTTAATGCAAGAGAAAACTCAATTATGTAGTGCATTCAAATGGATACATCTTGGAAGACCTCAAAGTAGGCTATCTGGAAATCTAGGCATAACAGAGAAACAAGATAATTTTTCAAGACCAACTTTGGGGAAACTAAAAACTTATCAAATGGGTTGAAAATGACATAGAATTTAAAAAAAATAAGATCTTTTTCATACATGTAAAACATTCCCCAAGAAGTGACCCATTAAACCTAAGAGGATGCAAGATATTTAGATGCAAAGTAGGATTGTTACAACAAAATGACACTTAGCAAAAATGCAGATTTATGTAACCACCTTTAAATGGCTATTCCCTAAACATGCCATAATTGAAATTTAGGAGCTGGAACCCACTTCATATGTCAAATCTAAGGTACTAAACCCTCTTCCCAAGTGGTATATCATGAAAATAATCAAGTTCCTTTTACAAGCATTCAAACTAAGCCTTTTGAAAAAACAAATCAGGGGTACTCACCTTGCCTTATAGAAAATTTCAAAATGGTCACTCCAAATTTGTGCCAAATTTGAGAGTACCAACAGAGCTCATAAAAGTGATGGGTCATTCTTCCCCTTTAAATTTTTGGATCAGCACAACTGCAGCAGAGTGAGTGGAGGCAAAATAATATATGTGAAATGGGAGGGAATATTCCAGACTGGCCAGGACTGGGGCCTCTGTGATAGCTTGCTTGATTTGGGAAAAATATTGTTTTGCCTCTGCACTTTATTTTGGTATCCTTTTTCATCATATCATTTAGAGGTTTTACAACCTTGGTGAAACCAGTGATAATACCCTGGAGAAAATTGATCTTCCCAAAGAAATATCATATTTCCTTCTTACCTCTTGACATTTTGCAGCATTAGTAGTGCTTCAAATCGCTTAGGGTCAATGGATATACCCTTTTCTGAGACAATGTGCCCTAAAAAATTTCCTTTGGTTATCCTAAATATGTATTTCTTTGGGTTGAGGGATATACCTAATTGGCAGCACCTGTCACAACTCTTGGTGAAATGGGTTAGGTGATTACCTCTCTCTCTCTCTAAATAGTCAAATCATCCATGTAGATGATTATGCATTTATTAACCAAGCCTTCAAAAGTGATGTACATGGACTTCTAGAACATGAATACAAAATTAATTAACTTGAAGGGCATTATTCTATAGGAAAATGTTCCCCACTTGGTGGTGAATTTCATTTTAAATCTATCTTCAAATTTTACCATGATCTGGTTATACCTAGAGTATCCATCAAGAAAGGATATAATCTAGGAACCATTAACAATTTGTAACACCTCATCCAACAAGGGGAGAGGATGATTATATTTCTTTGAGGCTCTATTCATTTTCTATAAGTCCACACATATTTGAATATCCCCGTTATTTTTCCAAACTGGTACTAGATTGGTCACCCTAGTGGTATGTCAAATTAGAAAAATTGTCTGGGCAGCCAATAACTTCTAAACCTCTTGATCGATAAGGGCACAATTAGAGGGTAGACTTGTCTTTGTTTCTATGGGAATGGTTTATCATCTGGCTTTAGGGGGATGGTGTATGTTATGATAGAAGTATCATATGTCTCAAGATATTCATATCTCCATGCAATTACATCAATGTATTCTCAGGGAACCGCAATAATATTTTCTTTCTCATCTAGGGAGAAAGAGATACCAATATGGATGAGCTTTTCTTCAATGACCATCATGATATTCACCTTTTCATATTTTCCCTCTTTGGGGGTTTGGGATGTTCTATATTTAGCTCATCGGTTAGATTCAAAGGTATGTTCAAGGGCAACCATCCCTTTTGGGATAGGGTTGGTGGGTAGGTCAAGGAATGGTGGAGTTTGGAAGAGAATTTCAAAAGAGGAGAATCACTATTTTTCTACCAATCAGATTGGGAGATCAGGATGATCTTCTCTAGCATGGTGCAGTTTACCTCATAATGTGAACCAATTTCATGCAGTCGACACCATGAGGTCAGGGGATGAAACTCAGAAATTTGTGTGGAATGACGAGGTCCTGTGCCCCCTTAGGTGTTAGGCTAACCAGGTGGGACACCCCTATTGTTTTGCATGTTATTCCATTGTTGGTTGGCTTGAGCATTGTTGTTTCCACTATTTTTATCTTGATTCTGGGGCCCAGAGTTATTAGAACTCCACTATCCCAAATGGATGTTCCATCTCTAGGAGGGATTGGTTCCATTGGATGTGGGGGTCCCATCTGCAGCTGCACCATGTCAATAGTGAGTGAGGATACCAATCACTAGAGGGATTTGACCTAAGAAAAAAATTGGGTAGTGGTATCACAATGTGACAATTATGGTGGTGGAGCAGGTTGAGGAACACCTATCACCATTGGGGGTAACCCACTAGATATAGATGCCTAAAAATAAGAATCCCAGGAGGTGGTGGCACTGTAATTTATGGTTGCACCAATGGCACATACTCTGGGGTTGGAGGATGTTGATGGGGAGTGGGATAGACATAAAGGGCTACCAGATTCATTGTAGGGGCACCTATTGACAAATTAGGATCATATCCTTCGAAATAAGTTGTTCCCTTGGGAAACATGTTATAGGCTAAGCTCTGGCGAATACCGTCGGGAGGTTTGCTCAAGTTATGAGACAATTCAAGGATGAGGTTGTAAACCTTAGCCAAGGTGTCCCTTTCATTGGCGGTAGTGGTTCTCTAGAGAAACATAGTGACAAACTGGTGCAATGTGTTAAGGTACGTCTGAATAGTCGCCTCGATAGATGGGATAAAGGGTCTCATACACTATTTTAGGGCTCTCTGGAACTAATGGTTAAAGGTTTCAAGGGGCTCATTGGGATCTTTCCTAATGGGTCCATGTGGACTAGAAAAACCATAAAAATGGAAGCCTCCATGTCTTGCCAACTATTGATGGAGGTGGCGGGCCAATTCAAGTACTAGTTAAATTCATTCTCTGCAAGAGATAGCAAGAATATTATTCTTATCAAATCCTTGTGCTGAATGCAGTGTTGTTTCATAGAAACCTTATAAGCCTTCATGTGTTCCTCTATGGTTTGGGGGCTAGATGCTCATTCTTGGGACAAATATTCTTTGGGTATGAGGGGAGATCATTAATAGCAATAGGAAACTGCCCCATTGGAGACCCAATATTATTGAAGTAAGAAACCTTTAGGATATTAAGGTTAACAGTGAGATTAGTCTCTAAAGTACTCTAAGTAACCTGGGTGTTCTGAGGAGGTACAAGTCCTCTATATGCAAGATTAAATGGTTTCTTCCTCTAGTAATTTTTATTCCCTGAAATGTGATGTCCAAGTTCTACAAACTTTTCAGGGTTAGGGGTTGACCATAGTATTCTTTCAAACCTCAAAGGTGAAAATCATCCTAACCTATGGAAACCTTGGTTCTCGAAAATACTACTTAGGGAACCCTCAGGAGGTGTGGTACCAAATTTTTTAGGGGAGGAAGAGCTCATGCCCTCCTTCTAGCACTAGTTTCTATTGATGCGACTTTGTGATAGTCTCGCCAATGGGAGATGTGTTGTCACCGAATACCAGAGTATATGAAAACTTTTCCTAAACAGGTTTACCAGAGAGCGGGCTCTCTTGGCCTCAAAGTACCTGGTAGTGAGGTCACGATGGTGTGGGCCTAGCTTATGGGGATATGTAAATGTTTGTTTTTGGGTTTTCGACAAGCATTCTTTATATCTGGCAAAGAAAATAACAAAAGATAGGATAGGCTTAGTATGAATCTCTAACTATGTTCATGATATACATCTTCTTATCATCAACAAAGTTGTAGATGAAAATAAATAAT